>JAEIFU010002711.1:0-39239 GCA_018904235.1 Lordiphosa stackelbergi
AAATTCAACAATAAGTGTGTTCCAATTCTTTCCGGAAAATCCCACCCGAAAAAGTGGGAAAGCGCCGGAAAAGTTTTATGGTAAACATTTGATTTTCATCCGATTGACTTGAAACTTGGTTCGCAAGCATAGTACGCAAAATATTCGACACGTGTTTTCCCGATTTCGGAAAATCCGCCCACGAGAAAATGGCTGGAAAATTCTGCATGCAAACAACTATTTTTCATTCGATTGGTTTGAAATTCGGTTTGTTAGATAGAATACGAAATAGTTTGAAATGTGATTTTCTCCGGAAGTTGGAAAACTCGACCTGACGGTCGGAAAATTGCCGGAAAATTCTGCATGAAAAAAAAACTATTTATCATCAGATTGGCTTGAAACTCGGTTTGAAAGGATAGAATACGAAATAATTTAAAATGTGATTTTTCAATGTCGGAAAATCCAACCCCCAGGTGTGAAAATGCACGGAAAATTCTACATGCAAAAGAATTATTTTTCATCTGATTGACTTGAAACTCGATTTGTAAGGTAAAAATGAAAATTCATTGCAGTCCCATTTTCCGATGTTGGAAATAACGCCGGGATATGGATGGGATGTGGGTGGGATGTGGGCGGGAAGTGGGTAGGATATGGGTGGAATAGGTGGGAAGAGTATGGGATGGGGGCGGGAAGTTGGATGGATGTGGGTGGGATGTGAAAAAGAGATGGAAGGGATGTGGGTGGGATGTGGAAAAGGGATGTAAATGGATAAGGCGGGAACTGGGTGGGATGTGGATGGGATGAAAGAGATGTGGGAGGGATGTGGGAGGGATGTGGGTGGGATGTGGAAGGAATGTGGAAGGGATGTGGAAGAATGTGGGCGGGAAGTGGGAGGGATGTGGGTGGGATGGGTGGGATGTGGGTGGTATGTTGGTGGGATGGGCGGTTGTGGGCGAAAGTGGGTGGGATATGAGTGGGAACTGGGGGAATTGGGGTAAAGTGGGTGGGATGTGGGTGGGACTGTAGGTGGGAAGTGGATAGATGTGGATGGGATGTGGGCGGAAAGTGGAGGATGTGAGCGGGAAGTGGATAGGATGTGGATGGGATGGGCGGAAAGTGGGAGCGATGTGGATGTGGGGATGTGGGCGGGAAGTGGATAGATGTGGATGGGATGTGGGCGGGGATGTGGGAGGGATGCGGATGGGATGTGGGCGGGATGTGAGCGAGTGGGTGGAAGTGAGTGGGAACTGGTGGAATTTGGTGGAGAGTGGGTGGGAGGGATGGGGGTGGGAGTTAGCTGAAAACCCATCAGCAAAGTTCGATTTCTGGGTTCTGCGGTGTATTATTATATCTAATATTGTTTGGTTTTATACTGTTAAAAGCGCAGCGAGCGCGTCGGGTTATTTGCTGGGGTATATAATATATGGACAGAGTGATAAATAAGAACTTGAGAATTACAAGATTGGGATGAATGTAAGTAACCCTTTAGTTGCCTCGTCTTAGACGCACAGCGTGGCGCAGTCGTCTTAAACGTCAGTCCCAACGTGATTTCAGTCCAATGGAACCGAGTGCGAATCGCCTCAGAGTAAGTAAAAGTTTTTCATGTAATTAGGTATAAGTTTGTTTAATTCGTTGTTTATCGGAACAGGCAAGCAGAGAGCTATAGCAGCAGCCAGCAGCAGGTTGTGTAGCAGCGCGCACAAATATTTATTTTTTGTGTGAATCGCTTTCTTATCCCTGAGAAGAGACTTTTTCGTATCTCCCAGAAGAAACGCTTTCTCTCCTTCAAAAAGTGTCGCAGAGTGACACATTTGTTCCCGAAGGGAGATGAGAATGCGATAAATATGCGATATCGCCAGAGTGAAGCGACAATCTACTGAAGAATCGCATTTTATCTTCTGCGATAAAAAATGTTTGCTGGGCATGTTCTAGTAGTCCTGCCCTTTAAGTTTTAAATTTAAATAGCTTTTCAAATTCATGCAATTTCAAGGGGAGATTATCATATCCCATGTGTCGGACAGTGTGAAGGCCTTACAAATTAAAACAAAATTGTGTCGACCTGATACAAGTTAGTATCGATTTGATATTCTCGAAATATCATTTTAATACTTTCGAAAATTTAGACTAATACTCGGAATAATAAAGAGAATTTGATACTCAATATATTCAATAGATGACCAAATTACTTTACTTTTTCTTTGGGGCGTTGCAGCTTATGGATTTCCATGATCAGCGAGCCAAAATGCTTTAGAAAAAGTTGGTGTATTCCATAGGGGACGATTGACTTTCATTTTGTCAAGTACTTTTAGAACGTGTTCCTTCTCTAATCAAATTGAATCAGAGCCAGCAATTGTAGTTTTTTTTTGCCTCTCTTGGCACATTGTGGTCAGACAACGCAACAATTTGTAGCGTATGTAGCAACCTCTAATAGAAGGTGAATTTCTTTGTTTAATAAGACCAAGAAATTGCAGGCTGCACACACACAAACACACTCGCACACAACGACCCTATTATAAACATTCCCAGCCGTAGGGGGCTGAGGTTGCAGCAGTTAACCGCAAACTAAATATGCAAAAGCACATGGAAATATCTAAAGGCTGAAGCAAGTAGAGTCTCAAAAAAACATATGCGGGATTGGCCTGGGGATGGGGGATGGGGAAAAGGCAAAAGAAATAGAAACGCATAAAGGATAATGGATTTAAAAACAAAAAAAAAGAAGAAAAAAATGCTGTTCTGTGCCGTTCTACTTCTTGCAGTTTAACAACAATGAATGGAAGGTGGAGAAAGGTATGTAAAGTAAGAGGTGTGGTGGGGTGAATGGGAGCAGTCTGCCCTTGGGGGCTTGTTTGTCTCTTTCGCTTTGCTTAACTTGAATTTCACAAATTAGTAAGTCACCTTTGTCTACTTAGTTCTTAAACAAGTTCCAACCCGACAGCTGGAATTTCAAATTGATGTCTACTTTTATTATCTATACATATAGTGATAAGACATTAATTTGTGATCATGAGACTCCAGCAAACACCGTAATAGTTAGAATTTCAAAATTTCACAATAGCTTCTATAGTGGACGGTAGTTGCACTAAGAAAGCATTTCCTCAACGCAGCACCCATTGCTCTCCAAAACGAAAAAAACGTTTAAATGCTGAAAATATTTACTAAAAGTGTGTTTTTTTTATATCGATGAATAACAAACAATTTTATTTGTTTAAAAATACAATTTGAAAACAAAAAAATAGAGGAAAGCTAACTTCGGCTCTGACCGAAGTTTATATACCCTTGGAGCATGATATATTTCTGCCAAGTTTTTTATATGGCAGCTATACGAATATTTATATTCATCCGATTTTGATCAAAACTCTCCAAAATTGTGTTGAGACAGATATAATATATAACTGAAACGTAAAAACACGCTACCATTGAAAAAAAACAAAAATTTTTCTCACTAAAACTATTTTATCGACCTATCTTACCTATGGCAGCTCTATGCTATAGTTGTCCGATTTGGATCAGACTTGACAGAATTAGGTGTTAGCATATTATATAATCAAGTAACGGAGTTTGGGAGCGATAGATTGAAAACAAAAAAGTTTTTCATTGAACCGCTCACTAAAACTTTTCTAGACCTATCTTTTGTATGTCAGCTATACTATATAGTTGCCCGATATGAATAAAACTTGCTGAAATTATGTGAAAGCATAAAGAACTTATAAATACGGGGTTGGGAGCGATAGCATTGAAAACAAAAAGTTTTTCTCACTAAAACTACTTTTCGAACCGAACGTTCGTATGGCAGCTATAAGCTATAGTCATCCGATCCGGCCGGTTCCGACAAATGTGCAGCGTGATTTATACCAAAAGACTTCGTGCAAAGTTTAGGTTGAGATAGCTCTAAAACTGACGGACGAGATCGCATAGAAACAGACGGACAGACGGACGGACGGACGGACGGACGGACGGACAGACGGACATGGCTATATCGACTCAGCTCGTCATGCTGATCAAGAATATATATACTTTATGTGGTCGGAGATGATTCCTTCTATGCGTTACAAACTTCTGGACAATTTTAATATACCCTTTCCAAGGGTATAAAAATAAGAAAAAATCTTCGCTTGCGTCAGGCCATGATTCGAACCCACGACTGCTGACATGGGCGGCTGACTCTCTACCCTCTCGCCACGCTGGCCATTTCCAATTGCGTGGCAGAACATTTATAATTATGATGCCTGCAGACAGCAAATAATTTTTTGTTTTGTTTTTTTTAATAAGGCGTAATCTATATACATATAGTGATAAGACATTGGACTGTGATCATCAGGCTGGAGCAAACACTGTTATAGTTAGAAATTTCAAAATTTCACAATAGCTTCCTATAGTGATCGGACATTGTACTAAGAAAGCATTTCCTCAACGCAGCACCCATTGCTCTCCAAAACGAAAAAAACGTTTAAGTGCTGAAAATATTTACTAGAATTGTGTTTTCTTGATATCGATGAATAACAAAAATTTTATTTGTTTAAAAATACAATTTGAAAACAAAAAATAAGAAAAAAATCTTCGCTTGCGTCAGGCCATGATTCGAACCCACGACTGCTGACATGGGCGGCTGACTCTCTACCCTCTCGCCACGCTGGCCATTTCCAATTGCGTGGCAGAACATTTATAATTATGATGCCTGCAGACAGCAAATAATTTTTTGTTTTGTTTTTTTTTAATAAGGCGTAATCTATATACATATAGTGATAAGACATTAATTTGTGATCATGAGACTCCAGCAAACACCGTAATAGTTAGAAATTTCAAAATTTCACAATAGCTTCCTATAGTGATCGGACATTGTACTAAGAAAGCATTTCCTCAACGCAGCACCCATTGCTCTCCAAAACGAAAAAAACGTTTAAGTGCTGAAAATATTTACTAGAAGTGTGTTTTCTTGATATCGATGAATAACAAACAATTTTATTTGTTTAAAAATACAATTTGAAAACAAAAAAAAAAAAAAAATCTTCGCTCGCGTCAGGCCATGATTCGAACCCACGACTGCTGACATGGGCGGCTGACTCTCTACCCTCTCGCCACGCTGGCCATTTCCGTGGCAGAACATTTATAATTATGATGCCTGCAGACAGCAAATAATTTTTTGTTTTGTTTTTTTTTAATAAGGCTAATCTATATACATACTAGCACATAACCCGTCGCGCTTCGCTGCGCCTTTGACAGTATAGAACTAATATCAGCCCACATTCTTCCCCCATCCCACCCAAGTCCCAACCACTTATCGCCCTCATCCCACCCACTTCCCATTCACCCATTCTTATTACCACCCACTTCAAAAAAACGGCAATCCCACCCACGTACCACCTAACTACCACTCACATCCCGCCCATATCCCATCCACTTCCCAACATCTTCCCTGTCCCGAGTTTTAAGTCCATCAGATAAAAAATGTATATTTTGCATCATGAATTTTCCGGACATTTTTACTCCCGGGTTCGGATTTCCCATCATTGGAAAATCACACTTTAAATTATTTCGCATTTGATTCTTACGAACCGAGTCTCAAGTCAATCGGATGAAAAATAGTTATTTTCCCTGTAGAATTTTCTTGGAATTTGCCTGGGGGCGGAATTTCCGTCATTGGAAAATAATGCTTCAAATTAATTCGTATTTTATCGTTCCAAACCGAATTTTAAGCCAATCGGATGAATAAACGTTCTTTTGCATGCATTTTCTGTGCATTTTCACTCGCGGAGATCAGATTTTCCGACATTGGAAAATCATATTTTAAATTTCATTCATTGAAACCGAGCTTCAAGCCAATCGGATGAATTTTCCGACCATCGGGTCAAATTTACCGACATTGAAAGTCACATTTCAAATAAATTCGTATTATATCTTTACAAACCGAATTTTTAGCCGACCGGATGAGAAATAGATACATTTCTTGCAGAATTTTCCCGTCATTTCACTCCTGGGAGCGGATTTTCCGACATTGAAAAATCTCATTTTAAATTATTTCGTATTCTGTCCTTACAAACCGAGTTTCAAGCCAATCGTATGAAAAATAGTTTTTATGCTGAATTTTCCGTTCTTTGGGTCAAATTTTCCAACATCAGAAAATCATATTTCAAACTATTTCGTATTCCATCCTTACAAACCGAGGTTGAAGCCAATCGGAAGAAAAATAGTTTTTTGAATGCAGAATTTTCCGTCCATATTCCTTGTGGGCTCCGTCTTAGTACGCACCTTCACCACTAACAGAACTCCTGTCCAAATTACAGCCCTCTATCTCTTACCGTTTAGGCTGTGCGATGATTGCCAATGAGTCAGTGAATCTGTCAGTCAGTCAGTCAGTACACTCTTCTTTTTATAGATATAGAGAGAGGCCAAAAAGTGATAGAGTATTGGCAAAGTCCAATATAATCTCTAAGATGCCGAACAATGGTTTTGCAATATGCAGCTGTTTTTTTTTTTGGTGGCGCCGAAAATCGCGCTCTCTCCGCTCACACAAAGTTGAGAGCCTAAAAATCTAAAACAGCGATGGCCAGCGAGAGCGAGGCCAAAATGTGAGAGTGCATAAGTGTGCGAAAATAAAGCTCCGTGAATCTGCTTCGACGTAATCGCTTCGAACTCTGTCGAGCGAATGACGCCTTTCTGCTCTTTTGGTCTCAGCTTCGGCAAGCGCTCGGGTCGTGTACATGTGAATAGCGAAATGTTTTCGGCCCCTGGGAGGAAGCAAGGGCTATTGCTAGTGCTTCATAAATACCTAGAAATCTATTTGAGTTTCTTTTTATATTTGTTGCTAAAACTGTTAACATTTCATTTGTGGGACTTTTGTTTTGTTTTGGTTTGTTGATTTGTTTTTGAATTTAAACAAAAGTTTTGCCAAATATTATTGTTGATGGTGTGGCCTCTCTCTCTCTCTACAAAAATCAATAAATATTTGTCTAAGATGGAATTGGAATTGTATAGCTAAACCCAGAGACAACAATTTAAATTAAAAATATACTTTTTGTTTTGGTATGTTGTTCTGCTCGAAATGTTTCCATTTCATAAACTTTGCTAACCTTTTCCACTTTTCCCCAGATTGGCCTTATTGATTCAAATAGTTTACTCAAATATTTCCATTTGATGCAAATTGCATTTTATCAGTGAATTTCAGTTTTCATATTGCCAAATTCCTCTTTGAGTCATAAACTCTGCAGTTTATTCTTTACACAAACATTTTTCAGTTCATTGTTTAAATTGGCTTAGCAGAGTAATTTTTATTGAGTCTGGCTGCGCCAACAAAATATTTTCTTCAAGTTCAAGTCCTTGACCCCCAAAGTCCTCGCATGTCACCGGTCCTGTCCGGGGAATTAAACGAAAACCAAATCGAGCCACATCCACTTCTTCTGTATTAGAAACGTACAAGTAAAACAGAAAAAACATATTGAACGTCTACAGCGACAGTGAAGTATTTCCATTCATTTCGTGCTTCGACTGCCAACAAAATGAAATTTCTTACTAATCAGTCGGGGATGACCTTCAACCCTAAAGGGGGGAACGCTCATAGTTCTCATGAATAAATTAACACACTCAACAGCTGATTGAATTTAGCTTTTAAAAGATATCTGGCTGACCAATATGCCAGCTGCATATTCAATTACTCATTGGAGGAGAGAGAGAGAGCATAAAGCAAATCCATTGGGCCTAATCGCATATTGAACAACTTGTACCACGTTGGTAACTAATTGGTAAGGTGCTCTCAGAAAATAAGACATTAGATTAGATTGAATTCGATTTGGTTAACATTTGTGAGGTAATTTGTGACCGATATGTAGGAGGAGCCAGAAAAGGAGAGTTAATTTATGTTTTATTTTAAGAGCAAAATTAAACAGAAGTAACGAAGTAAGTTTTTTGATTACTCATACGCCCTGTTGCTTTTATCTCTTTCTCTGAACAAAAATCAAGAAGATGAGGTTAGACATTATAACGCTAGAATCAGTGCTGAGATTTTTGCAAAGATATTGCCGGACTTTGATGGAAGCAGCATTCCGATTAAGCATTGTGTTGAGAACTGGAAGATGAACGCACAGGCAAACGGTTTAAATGAGGCTCAGAAATATGTCCAAGCCCTAGGTAAAATGACAAACTTGGCTAAACATTCCTTAGACTCAGAAATAGTTTATTCTTATACTATAGGAAGAAGAGTTCGACCCTGGGACTGTGTACAATGCAAATGTTTATAACGAAATGCGTAGTCGACGAAAGAAGAAAGAGGAAAGTTTCAAAGAATATTTTTTTCAATATAAAATAGATGGCATAACCACATTATGGGATCTGTCATTCGTTAGTTGGTCGATGGACTTGGTTTGAAGATTGGCTTTAATTTGTTTATCACAACAGTATGAGGCGTTTGATCGTGTTTCTTTAATGGAAAACTCTAGTAAAACCAAACAGAAAATTCATAGCAAACGGGAGTCTGCAGAAAAAAATAATCCTTGTTTTGGAAGTGGCTTGGTAGTTAGAAGAGCCGTTTTAGGGTAAGAAGAGGTTAGACAAGTCGAATAGAGATCAAAAGAAAGATTAAATAAAATATTCACAAGTAGTTTTTTAGTAGTGAATTTTAGCTTTTTGGCAACACTGTGTTTTGTTTCACTGTCAAACATCTTCAGTTTGGTGTATAATTTAACCATGAATCGTCTTACAAACGAACAACGCTTGCAAATTATTGAATTTTATTATCGAAATGCGTGCTCTGTTAAGAAAGTTAATCGCGCGCTTCTTCTATTTTATGGTCAGTTTAATCGACCCACTGCACACTGGTCCAAATGTCAAAAATTTTGGCAAAAATTAGAAAAATGTAGTTACAGACCTGAAACTTGGTACACTTTATGGTCATAGCATATGTGAAGCCTGAGAAAAAATTAAGACCGATCGGACCACGCCCTCTCTGCAGCCTCATATATGCCAATGTCTTCACAGCAAAAAAAAAGTTCATAGTATAATTTAATATAAACATATTCATTTCTATTATGCCAGTTTTCATATTAAATCTAAATATAAATGACTTAATTTTAAATAAAATCATATTAGCAATATCTAGTTAATATGAAAATTATTAAAGTCGAAGTGTAATCCAGTTAATTTAAAGTTTGTCATATTGAATTGTATGTTGCGTCATTTTCATTTATATTATGCACACACTTAAAAGAAAACGTTTTAAAGTTAAAAATGTTTCATATTAAGTTTGAATATTTTGTTCAACTTAAAATAAAAGGTTTCCGTAGTTGATTTAAATGTACTATGCAAAAATATAAATTAAATGTTTTTCATATTTAATTTAGATTTTACTATACTTGAAGTATAAGCCAATCATGTTAAAATTCAAGTTTAAACACATTTAATCAAAAAATCCAATGGTTAATATGAGACAAATTAAATTTAAATATGAAAAGTTTTTAATTCTATGTTGAACATAATTAACAATTATCTGTGTTCTTAACTGAGACTTGCTGCACCGTCACGCGAGCCCTGAATAGTCGTGTAGGCTAAGACGCCAGCATTTGAGTTTAAGAGCCCGAAGTCCTGAGTTCGAATCCCAGTAAAGGTAAATAAAAAAAAAAAATTCAATCTTTACAGAAAGAAGACTGTCCCCTTCTCCCTCCCCTTCCCTTCCCCCCACCCCTTCCCCTTCCTCCTTCCCCCTCCCCTTCCACCACACCGCCTAGCCCATAACTGAAATTCTTTTTTTTTTTTTGAATTTTTTTTAAATATGAATCATAGTTCAATTTAATAAGTTTTCACTTTAATTTTAATTCCTCACGTCGAATAGAATAGCATTACACTTGAAATCAATTATGTTCATATTAAATGTGAGATTTAAGTGGCACACACTTTATATTTAATAAAACACATTGTGGTGCAGTTTTATTGGCAAAAATATTTAAATCAAAGTGTAAATATTTGGATTTAAGTTGTTTTTTTTTTCTGTGTTTGAATACAATAAATTCTGAAATATCTCTTATAAATCTTAAATGTAGATATAATTATTTTAAAAAAAACGAGTAGCGACAACTTAAATTGGCTGTTACCGTAGTTTTACAATTCTTGAAACAACTCGCTACAATTGGTACCTCGACCCCCAATTCGTAGCACATCTGAAAAAAAACATTACATATTACCCCTGACCGTGTTTGAGCAGATATATTGAGAGCAAAACAGTTTTTCTCACTAAATCCATTTTTCCAACCGAACATTTGTATGGCAGCTACAAGAAGTAGTTATCCGATCCGGTCGGTTCCGACATATTAGCAGCGTGCAGTAAAAGAAGACTCTGTGCAAAGTTTCAGCTCGATAGCTCCAAAACTGAGGGACTAGTTCGCGTAGAAACAGACAGACGGACACAGACGGACAGACGGACAGACGGACGGACGGACAGACGGACAGACGGACAGACGGACGGACAAAGCTTAATCGACTCAGCTCGTCATGCTGATCAAGAATATATATACTTTATGTGGTCGGAGATGATTCCTTCTATGCGTTGCAAACTTCTGGGCAAAATTATAATACACTTTCGCGTATAAATATGGCGTACCCCAACCCCCTCCCCCCTCCTCACCCGCCCCGCCTACATACCCCTATCTTTGTTTTCCGTTTTGATTTACTTCAATATTCGACGTAGATTTTATTACACAGTGCAACTCATAAACTGGTTATTCGGACCGCGATAATATTTATGAGCATACCGAAACTAAAACAGAGCGTAAGTTAAAGTCGGCTCTAACCGACTTCGATATACCCGTTACTCATGAAAAAACATATTTAACAATGTTCCCGCGTTCCTTAGTGTGACCATCCTAAAAGTATGCAACATTAGCATTAGCAACATAACGGGGGGCTTGGTTCACTTTTTTGCTTATAACTTGAGAACCGTTCATCCGATCTTTATAATTTCTTCGGCAAATCGACTCATTCTGCTAATTACTAACTATCTCTAAAAAGTACGAATCGTCTATCTTTAAAACTGTAGGAGATATAACTTTTTTCCAAATTGCGGGGGCGGGAGGGGGCGTGGCCAAAATTTGAAACAAACTTGATCTGCGTGCAGATAAAAGAAGCATTTGTCCCATACATGTCAAACCTCTAACTCTTACCATCTCTGAGATCTACGTGTTCATACAGACAGACGGACAGACGGACAGACGGACGGACGGACAGACGGACAAGGCTAAATCGACTCGGCTGTTGATGCTGATCAAGAATATATATACTTTATTTGGTCGGAAATGATTCCTTCTGCCTGTTACATACATTTGCACGACTTTAGTATACCCTTTTTACTCTACGAGTAACGGGTATAAAAATCCCCAAAGGACTTGGCCCTATCACATCGTAAGGGTACTTTTTTGATACCCAACACATATTCACCCCAAACTGCCTATATATCATAAACCGTTTGGAATTTTGTTTTTATATCTTGGGCAAAGTTAAAGATATAAACTAGAAGAAACAAGTAAGACCGTTGCAGTCGAGTAGCCCGACTTCAATATACCCTGTACAATTGACAACGAGAGCGTAAGTTAGTCATGATAAAACATGTTTCATAGTGCTCCTGCGTTCCTTAGGATCCGAAAAGTATGCAACATTTTTTTAGGGTGGGTGGGGTGGTGGCAGGGGGGCTTGGTTCGCTTTTTTGCTCATAACTTTATTTTGGCTAATTACTAACTATCTTTAGAAAGTACGAAACGTCTATCTTCAAAACTGTGGAGATATAACGTTTTTTCCAAATTGAGGGGGCGGGGAGGGGCAGCGGCCAAAATTTGAAACAAACTTGATCTGCGTACAGATAAAAGAAGCATTTGTCCCATACATGTCAAACCTCTATCTATTACCATCTCTGAGATCGACGCGTTCATACAGACAGACGGACAGACGGACATGGCAAAATCGACTCGGCTATTGATGCTGATCAAGAATATATATACTTTATAGGGTCGGAGATGTTTCCTTCTCCCTGTTACATACATTTGCACAACTTCATTATCTCCTTTTACCCATTTTTAATGGGTACAGGGTATAAAAAGTCAAGAACAGACTGACCCAAAAAATTGGCATCTAGTGCTTCAAAAGTGCCAAAACTTCGAAAGAAGTGAAATTTTTTCCTATTAATTTTTTCATGCTAAACTACTGGGAATTTGAAAAACCTTTCTTCTGCGAAATTATCCCAAACAACAAATATAAACGAGAGGCTCTAACCGACTTCGATATACCCGTTACTCATGAAAAAACATGTTAAACAGTGTTCCCGCGTTCCTTAGTGTGACCATCCAAAAAGTATGCAACATTTTTTAGGGTGGTAGCGGGGAGGGCTTGGTTCACTTTTTTGCTTATAACTTGAGAACCGTTCATCCGATCTTTATCATTCTTTCGGCAAATCGATTCATTTTGCTAATTACTAACTATCTCTAGAAAGTACGAATCCTCTATCTTTAAAACTGTAGGAGATATAACTTTTTCCAAATTGCGGGGGCGGGAGGAGGCGTGGCCAAAATTTGAAACAAACTTGATCTGCGTGCAGATAAAAGATGCATTTGTCCCATACATGTCAAACTTCTATCTCTTACCATCTCTGAGATCTAGGTGTTCATCCAGACAGACGGACGGACGGAGGACGGACGGACGGACGGACAGACGGACAAGGCTAAATCCACTCGGCTATTGATGCTGATCAAGAATATATATACTTTATATGGTCGGAAATGATTCCTTTTGCCTGTTACATACATTTGCACGACTTTAGTATACCCTTTTTACCCTACGAGTAACGGGTATAAAGAGCTACATTAAAGTCATCACAGTTTGATTCGGTTGAAAATATGTGCAAGTTGTTGCATCCAATTTACAAAACTTATCTAAAATTACAAGAAGCGCAACTGGATCCAAGTGATTTCTACTCAACTTGATTTACTTGTTGCACCCAAGTTGTAAAGTCCTCTGCAAAAATACAGCAATACTCCATTAAAGTGTTTAGAAAAACGTTCTTACATTTTAAATTCAATCCCAATTCTTATTTCTGTTATGTTGGATCCAAGAAACCGAATATATTTTGACCTTAGCAAAGAAACATATTGCCGAACTATATAATAGTCAAAAGAAACTAATGAATGAAATCATAAATGATTTCGTACCATCAGAAGGTGAAAATGAAATGAAATCTTTAGCCAAGGAGATGGAAAATAATGAAAAAGTGACGAACGAAAAATCGATTTAAAGATTAAATCGAAATTCTAATGTTTTAAAAGTTATGAAAACTATCATTCTAAAAAAATTTAAAATGCCCCATTTTTTTTTTTATTTGTTTTTTCTAAAAAACTTTTAATTCTTCCCCGCCCCTCTTTTCTTTTAATTTTTTTATATTTTTTTAAAATAAATTTTTTTATATGGGTGAAAAATAAAAAAAAGAGTATTTTTTAATTTAAACAAATAGAAAAATATAATTAAAAAAATAAAAATTTAAAATTTTTTTAATTAAAAAATTAATTCTTTTATTTTTTTATTTAAAGAGTTAAAAAAAAATGGAAAAAGGAGTATATTAAATATATAAAATTTTTTATATTTTTTTTATATTTTATTTGTCGGGTTGGCACTATTTTCCAAAAGGTTTTCCACAACTATTGTTTTTAATTTTGGTTAGGTTTTTACAAGAGCTGTGCGCGTTAAACGAATTCCCGAGAGAAACTGAGTGCTGTCTTTTTCCGGTCAAACTTATTAATTTTTATTGTCAAACATAATGACCCGGCCTACTCTGATGGAACTTCCTGCCATCAAACATAAGACCCGGCCTTCTCTGATGGCACTCCTTGCCATCTCACTCATCACCAAGGGACTACGTCCAGCAGCAGCTCGGCAACCTTCGCCTAGCCTACTCAGGCTGCTAACAAATTTACAGCGCCACGACACGGCCATCCTGACGTTTACACGTCCTCGTGTACTCGTTAGGATATCACAAAGAACAATTTAATCTTGTACAGAATTTATTTCTAATGTAACTTCTTCGATTTCTATAACATTCGCAATACATGAATCATCTTTAGTATTCTCTTTAATTACATTTCCACAATTTTCATTACATTCGAATCTCTCTGATGTTAATTCCTCTCTTGTCACAAAAATACCACTCAGTGGTCTTCCGCCTGTATGCCCACATTGCCACACTCTTAGGCCTTCGCCAAACTTAGCGGCTTTCACATCGTTCCAACTGAACTCATCGTCTCACCTAGACGGAAACCACATCGTCACATCTGACGGATAACTCATCGTCTCCCTCGACCCTCACGACGGATACCGCATCGTCATCTCTGACGGATAACTCATCGTCTCACCTAGACGGATACCACATCGTCATATCTGACGGATAACTCTTCGTCTCACCTAGACGGCTCACTCTCAGTCCCCTCTGGACTCTTAGGCAGGCTCAACTCTTCTTTTCAATGTATAACTCGCTTCGTACATGACCCTCTGTTATCTTGCGAATATCTTTATGGCAGTACTTATATGTCCGTTTGTAACATAATGATTTCAACATATATCTGACACCATCTTAAGCCTCGGCTACAGAAAATGGTCCTCTAAACCTTGCATCTAACTTTTTCTGATATATCTCTCCTCTTTTAAGATGCACACAGTCTCTAACTCTGTGTCTCACAACAGTTGCTTTAGTTTTGCCAAACCGCAACTTATCAAAGAGAGCCATAGCTCCGTAGCAGGAGCTATCAACTTCACACTCTGTTCCACAGCCTCTTTTCCGATTAGCATCTCTAGAGGACTTGCTTTAGTTGCACGACTAACTGTGCAATTTAGAGCAAGTTGGACCTCATCTAGAGCGTCTTGCTTTGGCCGGTGACTTGTTTTTTACTGCGGTTAATAAACTCCTCAACGCTGATCACCCGACTTGACCACCCCGCCTCCTTTCCATTAAGTAAAGTTTTTTTCTGAGACAACCCAAAACTTTCCACTGTTAACATCTACAGCCGAAATACCTAACCTCTAATAAGACTCCAATAAAGAAATACAACATTTCATACCTTTCACACAGCTCTTTGTGTCTAACTTTTAGAGTATCATACAGATAAACAAATTTAGTGAACGCATCGATCTGAACAATAACATTCTCCTTAAGGTCACTCTAACTACTTAACTTCCCAGTTATGTTCACGTGGACAGTGCGCCAAGGTACATTGACTTTTGGTACAGAATGAAGCTCAGCTTGAATCTTTCCCGAAGAAGACTTAGCAGTTCTACAGGTTATGCAATTGTTTACAAATTTACGAACATATTTTGCCATTTTATCGAACCAATAATGCTGGTGAACCTTAAATTTTTCTCTATCCCAAATGCATTATGGATTCATGCACTTGATTTATTACAGACCATATAAATGCGCTAGGCACAACCAGTGAGAAACAAGTTCTACCATTCCTTTGGATTCTGCGATGAAATTCACATTTTCTTAACTCATAAGTCTTAGCCAAATCTTCTACAAGTTCGTTGGAACTCAATTTTGAAATTATGTCGACTATCTAGGAATCTTGTCGCTGTTCGACAAGAAGCCAATCGCTAGAAATTTCTGCTAAATTTACTCGTTTTTTAGGAACTTTGCGAATTGTTAAATTCGATTCCGATGGAAGGGGATGTCATGACAAATAGTCTTCATGAGCCATTCGCTTTCCTTTTCTATACTCAATGTCGAAGTTAATCGATTGTAAATACGCCCACCAGCGGTGTACTTTTAAAGTCAAATTGATTTTAGTGCGCGAAGTTTTCAAAGAATTACAATCAGTGTAAACCACAAAATCGCGGCCAAGCAGATAATGGCGAAAATGCTTCACGGACTCGACAACAGCTAAAGTCTCCAGTTCATATGAATGGTACATTTACTCAGCAGAGGTCTGTTAGTCAATGTCTGTTAATCTGGTCTGTTAGTCAATGTAAAAGCATCGAACCATATCCACTGGTACTGGCATTCGTGTTGAACTGTATCGGATACTGTGGATCGAAGATTACCATAACTGGTTTACTTGTAAGAATCATGATAATTTTTCTTTCGAAAATCTTCGTGCTCTTCATTCCAACTGAAGCTTCCCTTTTCTGATGTGAGAGAATACAATGGTTTCATTTGTTGGGAGAATTGTAGTACAAATTTACGGAAATATGAGGCTAAGCCAACAAACTGTCGAACTCCTGCAATGGATTGCGGCTGAGGTAAAGCACTTAAGGCAAGAATTTTGCGTGAATTTGGCTTCACTTCACCCCTTCTTATCTCATATCCGAGATACTGTAAAGCTTCTTTTAGAAAACTACATTCAGTGACATTAAAAGAAAATCCAGCCTTTGTTAGTACATCCAGAACAATACCCAATCTTTCAAAAGCCAATTCTTTTGTTGGTGACACCACCAAAATATCATCCACATAGACAATTACAAACGAGTGAGCAATCTCTCCCAGTACATTCATTACCGCACGCTGAAAAAATGATGGCGCATTTTTCAGGCCGAAGGGCATTGCCAAAATTCATATTGCCCGTCAGGCGTAACAAATGCAGTAAGCTCTCCAGAGTCTGGATGTATTGGGATTTGGTGGAACAAACTAGCTATATCTAAACATGTAAAATATTTCGCACAGCAAAGCCTGTGGCAACGGGTACTTATCTGCAAAAGTCCATGCTGGCCACACCGATAGCATCCCACATTCGGTCTCTCACGCTGCGGCATCGTCTCACCACCTTGGCTCTTCTTGGTTCTGCAGTCCACCATTTTATCTCCTGGCTTTCCACAGATATGGCACAGAATGGTAGACGACTTTGGTTTCTGTTGATCAGGTTCAGTCCTATCCTCACGGCCGCACTCTTCGGAACGTAAACGCGTTCAGCTCCATTTGCCAGCTTAATTCCCTCGGTATTCGTTGTCGCACTTCGTTGGGATGTCACCAAGCTAAAACACCACCACTGAGACGCATCTGCACCTTTTCGACAGCGTGATGAGTCTGGTTGATTGCTGCACACGTGTAGAAGTCTGCATTTAACTGCTCATCTGAAAACGTAGGTGAAGGCACTGATCCCACTTCTGATGTCGGGTTGGCACTATTTTCCAAAAGGTTTTCCACAACTATTGTTTTTAATTTTGGTTAGGTTTTTACAAGAGCTGTGCGCGTTAAACGAATTCCCGAGAGAAACTGAGTGCTGTCTTTTTCCGGTCAAACTTATTAATTTTTATTGTCAAACATAATGACCCGGCCTACTCTGATGGAACTTCCTGCCATCAAACATAATGACCCGGCCTTCTCTGATGGCACTCCTTGCCATCTCACTCACACTCAAGGGACTACGTGCAACTCTAGTCACGGCCATCTTAAACACTCGATTTGACCTTTTAAAAAAAAAAAAAAAATTAACACTGACAAACAGATCCAGAGATGGTAAGAGATAGAGGTTTGACAAGTATGGGACAAATGCTTCTTTTTATCTGCACGCAGATCAAGTTTGTTTCAAATTTTGGCCACGCCCCCTCCCGCCCCCGCAATTTGGAAAAAAGGTTATATCTCTACAGTTTTAAATAATGACGATTCGTACCTTCTAGAGATAGTTAGTAATTGGCAAAATAAATCGATTTGTCGAAGAAATAAAGATCGGATGAACGGTTCTCAAGTTATGAGCAAAAAAGTAAAATAAGCCCCCCCATCTAACACCCCTTCCATCCTAAAAAAATATTGCACTTTTCGGATGGTCACACTAAGGAACGCAGGAACACTGTTAAACATGTTTTTCATGAGCTCATCCAATCTTTATCTTTTCTTCGGCAAATGGATACATATTGCCAATGACTACCTATCTTTAGAAAGTACGAATCATCTATCTATAAAACTGTCGGAGATATGACGTTTTTTCAAAATTGCGGGGGCGGGTATAACAAGTATAACAAGCATTTGTCCAATACATGCCAAACCTCTATCTCTTACCATCTCTGAGATCTGTTTGTTTATACGGACGGACGGACAGACAGACAGACAGACAGACGGACATGGCTATATCGACTCGGCTGTTGATGCTGATCAAGAACATTTATATTTCATAGGGTCGGAAATGATTCCTTCTCCCTGTTACATACTTTTGCACAAACTTAATATACTCTATACTCTTCGGTACAGAGTATAAAAACTATGATAGTAGTAATCATACCAGACCGCGATGTATACTATGGATGACCATGCTTTCACTGATCTATGAGCTATTTTTTTGACAACAGGCGCATTCTGACACTTAAGAAAATTTTCTCGCTTTGAGGCACCGCAACAAGTGTAATTGCCTTAAATAAAAGTAAGTTGAAACAACAAAATTCATGCAGGTACAGTGTGGGCGATCGAGACCCGCTTGGCACTGAAGCAGATGTTTGCAAATCAAAACATATGCAGAGTGTTTCTCGTTTGCTGACTCGATTTTATCTGATAAGGTTGATTTTTTACTGTTTTTGTTGTTTGACTGCTCCCAAACTTAAATTTCATGCCCACCGCTGGTATAAAACGTTGTTTCCAATCACAACTGCAACCCAAATTATCATTACATTACTAATAGAGAAATTTCGCTTATCTTTATTTAATTTCGTTTTCTGTTATAATATATATCTCAGTGAGAAACACTTTGAAAATATGTGTTGATAGTTAATCCGGACCTCTGTTTACTAATCAAACTATTTAAAAAAAAATCTACAAAATCAATAGAGAAGAACAAATACCACTATTTAAAAGGTAATCAAAAAGGAGAAGACTTTTAACCAATGAGAGTAAACATCTTTAAGATATGTCTACTTATTGATCCATCCCCAAAAGACCTTTCTCTTTCAATAAATTTGAGTTCGCCTAGTTATCAGATTTTGTTAACTTATACTTGCGAACCTTATATACCCCTTTGTGGCCACAAAAAGCGGACCAAACCAAACCAAAAAAAAAATAATGGAAAAATAAAACCCCGCTGTCAACATATAAGAATGTAAAACGCTCGCCAGGCAACGCAACGCAGCAACAACAAATCAGTTTAATTTGAATTTTCTTTATTCTCTCGCTGTGGTATGTGTGAAAATAAGGAAAGTTTTCCATGCTTTTTCGCTGCCTTTTTTTGGGCAGAGACCTTTACGCAAATACATGAAAACGAACAAACAAACTCCACAGGAAATGTATTTATAATAATTATTTCGGATATTTGGGCTCTTTAAACTTCGGGCATTTCATTTGGCATGCAGCGCAAAGAAAAATACAAGAATCAACAACAACGAAAACAGAAACAACATTTTAAAGTAATGTTGTTCTTTAATGCATGCGAAACGTTAAAATAGCATACTTAAGGGGGCGCAGCCCACCCACCAAACACAAGGTAAAAATTTAACAAATACGGGACATAAATTCTAATTTTTCTGTGCCGCTTTATGGACTAAGCACTTAATTATTTAATTATGTTGCACGACACAAACACACGCTCCATTTGGTCGCCAACAACCACTAAAGCTTAGTCCCCCGGAACTGAACTTTGGGATGCTTTCCCGCATGTCAGCGACTCTACTCACTGCATTTTGGCTTTGGTTTATGTTCACATTTCCGTTAACATGGCGTATGCGTAATATATGTACATATGAATAATTTTCGGGTGGAGGGGGGGGGGCATAAATTATTAAGTAAACGTAATGAGCTAGTAAATTTGTTGCCGAGATAAAAATGCATTACATAAGTATGTACTATGCGCCAGTTCGACTGACTCGAGGCAGGATTTACTGTGGACTTATGTCAGCTCAGCGCGGGTAGCCATGGCTGCTAAATGCTTAAAGTTTCGCCAGCTTGTAGGTTGAGCAACTTAATGACTTAATGCAGGATAAGTTGGTATATAAGTTTAGCTAGGCCTTAAGGTGTCTTAGGGCCAATAAGTTTATAAATAACTTAAATTTATACGAAACACAGAATTTATGGGCCATAAGCGGAAAGGGGAGGAAATTGAGGCAACAAATTTGTGGGTATGGGAGGGGAGGGGGGTTAAGTGTGTGAGTTTGAGTTTAATGCACACATTGGTTATTTAATATTGAAAAGGATCGATCAAATAGACTCAATCAGGGCATGCTGCCCGTAAATAATTGACTAAAAATGCTTGCCTAAAAGTAGGCAACACATTTTATTAACTGGCCCAAATATATGACAACAGGAAATATTCTAACAACTCAGCTATTTGTTAACCGATCCTAATGAAAATTATAGAGATTTTAGATGTTGGCTATATAAATGTGAGTTTCTGAGCGAAAATCGATCGAAGCTTCAGTTAAGAGCAGTGTGCAGAAAAATTGAAACCAAGAAGGCTCGACCTCACAAATATTGTAGTTTTGTTGGCCTGTGAATGTAATACAAAAAATAGAGAAAGCTTAACTTCCACTGGACCAAATTTTATATCCCCTCGAAGCTCGTAAACTGTAAGATATTATTGATTTTCATGGAACAATTTCGTGGTTGCTAAAGAGTGGGTGTTAACCGTCAAACCTCATCCGAAATAAATCTTCATTTTAGTTGAAATTTTCCTCCTACGCGTTTTGTTGAATTTTGCTCCTACATCAGGGTGCCTGCATTAATATATAAACATACAAATAACACAGCATAAATGCACACATATATTACAAAATTCACTGTACTATCGTAGTTATTTTAGTTAAATTGTAATTAATATTAAGTCGTACCCTTGTATTATTTCGTTTTGCTAATTGTTTACTTAGATTTTTCTTTTCATCTAGCGATCTCCGCTCTGTGTGGTGTATTGCCCGCTTTTTCCCTTGTTAGGTTCGGTTCAACATATTATGTATTTTGTCCAACGACACTAACAAAGATATATAGAAATTGTTTGTAATCTGACTGCTCTCATTCAATAAGTTTGCAAACCTGCATTTCTCTAGGTAAGATTTATACTATGAACGTCGATAATAAAGCGAATTTGGATCGAGCAGGAGAACTTTAGAATGACAACTGTAGAGCCGAACAGGAATTTAACTATAAAGAATGTAATGTTGATGAAGGTTGCTCATGTGCATCAAATGCATTTCTATGACCAAACTATGACCAAGTCACCTCAATAGATTTCCTGGGGGACTCTGTAATAACAGTTTGTTGGTCTATACAAACTCTAACGATTTTTTTAGGAAAGTTTAGTTTGACATTAGTATACTACTCTATAGAGTTCCCATACTTCTCCGCAGTGGCGTGGCCAGGGGGGTGGGTTTTGGGGGGCTAAAAGACAATTTTTGAGCGACTTAACCACAAAACTTAAATGCAATTGCATTTCCAAGTTCATAAAGCACACCGATAGCAAAATACAAATTGATGTACATAAATGGTCTAAGTGACATGTACGACAATTTGTGAGAATTATGTTTTACTTGAAGGCAAAGGTATTAAAATTAGCACAACACATCCCGGCAAAGTTTATCAATGTTTATTGTTCAAGCTCTTTGTGGATACACACTTATAAACTATTTTACACGCGCGATTTTAAAACGAGAGCGTAAGTTAAAATCGGCTCTAACCGACTTCGATATACCCGTTACTCATGAAAAAACATGTTTAACAGTGTTCCTTAGTGTGACCATCCGAAAGGTATGTATTTTTAGTGTGGGTGGGGAGGTAGCGGGGGGTTGGTTCACTTTTTTGCTCTTAACTTGAGAACCGTTCATCCGATCTTTTTACTTTTTTTTTCGGCAAATCGATTCATTTTGCTAATTACTACTATTTTTAGAAGGTACAAATCGTCTATCTTTAAACTGTAGGAGATATAACGTTTTTTCCAAATTGGGGGCGGGAGATGGCGTGGTCAAAATTTTAAACAAACTTGATCTGCGTGCAGATAAAAGAAGCATTTGTCCCATACATGTCAAACCTCTATCTCTTACCATCTCTGAGATCTACGTGTTCATACAGACAGACGGACAGACGGACGGACAGACGGACAGACGGACAAGTCTATATCGTCTCGGCTGTTGATGCTGATCAAGAATATATATACTTTATATGGTCGGAAATGATTCATTTTGCCTGTTTCATACATTTGCACGACTTTAGTATACCCTTTTTACTCTACGAGTAACGGGTATAAAAAGACACAGTTAATTTACATGTGTTCCAATAAATTTTGAGCAAAAAAGTGGTTGTAATATTGTGCAGGAAATTAATGGAATGTAATATTTTTGAAATCATAAGAACGTTATCCAACGCAGTTGCAGGTAGTAACAGAGGTAACTCAATATTTGTTATGGTAGATCGTATAATTATGACATCTTAAAAGTATGACCTTTTTTTGCGCCTTTGAAATCTACCCTACTACTACTCTACTACTTAGGCCCGTTATCTTATGTGGCTGTTTTTGCAAATCTAGGTGGATTTGCTGCATTTGCTTTACTCATGTTCATGGCTAGCCATCTAGATGGATTTCGTTGCCATCTAGTTCATCCTCATTGATTTCAAAATTACTGAACATAATCATCTGGGAATTTTTATTTTTAAAATGTTCTGTTCCTCAGGGCGCAAAAAATTCGTAATAATTTCTAGTTACCGTAATGGAAAACCAAATTTCGAAATTTTAAGGTTTAATAGTGGCGCCGTGGTTTTAAAGTTTCTTCATTAAATTTAAATTTCCCCTTTTTCATTTTACTTCATCGTTCAAGTAACCTTTGAGATGCCAAACGTTGTTGTTGAATTTAAAATCTATTTTTAAAAATATTTTATGCAAAGCCACATTCAGGATAGATGATTCGAATACCATTTAGTTGATTGGCGCATTGCGGATTCAGCAAAGGTACCATATAGAAAAGATGTCTTGGCTGTTCTTTTGCAAAATATATGAAGACACACAAATGCTCATTAAGGGACTGTCTGAACCGCACAAGTTGATGGTGTATTGAAATTATTCGGGCTTACCATGTAACTAGGAAAGAAATGTGTGCAAAAGCTTAAGAAGACTTAATGATCAATATGTGGCTCTAAGAAAAAATGTCGCGAAAATGGGTTGTACTGCAACAGAGAAATGAATTTTATGGACTGTTTATTTACTGAAAAGCCTCAAAGGTGTGAATGATGTCGAAGAAAGAGGCGTGAAACTTGTTGAGGACTTCAATGGGCGCTTTACAAAACTCAATGCATCGAAGAGCACAGACAATCCTATCCTAGCAAAAAACTACTATCTTTAATAAATTTGAATAACCACTTTTAAGTTATACTATTTTTTATCAATTTTTAATTTTTTGGGGGCCGTTTGCATTAAATCTTTTCAACAGCGAACTACTTTTTGGGAATGATTCGTAATGTCAACTCTTACATGTTAGTTTTTGGTTTGGTGTTCGCCTTATATGCATATCCATGATTTGTAAAAAAACCTTTAAGGCATAGCGATTAAATTTGCTCAACCCTTCATTTTATTTTTGGCAAATTGGCAAATTACGCAGAGTTCACGCGAACAAAGCTAGCGGAACATGTAATGTTCGGTTAAAAAATGCTAACGCCCAAGGACCACTTCATTTAACGTTATGTCGCATACCGATCCTGCAGTTTTAATTTAGGCACAGCACTGATCGTTTCTGGCACAGCAACCGTTTTTAAGTTCAGGAACAACGTTTGACATCTCAAAGGTTACTTCTATGATAAAATAAAATGAAAAAGCTGAAAAGGAAATTTAAGGTAACAACTTTATGACCACGGCGCCAGCACTAAACCTTAAAATTTCGAATTTTGGTTTTTTGTTATGGTAACTAGAAATTATTACGAATTTTTTGCGCATTGAGGAACAGAACATTTCAAAAAATTGTATGTATGCAAATGGTAACATTGAAAATTATTTAAAATATAAAAAGAACTGCTCCTAAAAACAGTTAAGTCTGAATTGATAAAAAGTAAACCCAAAATGAAAAATATTGGATGTGGCTTTTGTATGCAAGAAAACTCCTGACATAGCCGAAGAGACAGAACCTCATTTTAATTCCCCTAGTTCATTGCTTAAGCTAAGTTCACACAGGCAGATAATTTAGCCAAATTTTTATTAAAATAGAGATGATTAAAGATTTTACAGAATTTAAAACAGAGCTATAGTTTCATACGTAAAAAATTTGATCAAATATGGCCGGAAAGTTTCCCAACTTAGCCTATTCGGCCAAATTCTCACAAAAATTTATCCAAATTGTTTGCCTGTGTGAACTTAGCTTTAGACCTATTGCTTAATCTCCCATAATAGTGTCAAGTCGTTCCAAAAGAAAATCCTTCATCCTTCTGTGATATGCATGCTTTATTTTTTAAAATCGGCGCGCAAGAAATAAAACAATACTTCAGCGAGTTTCAAGACGCTGCCAACTCATTATTAGTGACTTTCCAGACCTCCCGGTGTGACCGTGGCGCAAATGCCCAAATTCATAATCCGTCTACATGAGACAAACGATTGCACAAAATCCAGCTAGTTGCGATATCTCGAATTGAGCAAAAGCAGGAACATGAGAAAACGGGCCTTAATCAGGTGTCAGTTCTTGCACTTATGTTGTCTTGGCCTTCCCAAGCAGCTATAGCCATCCGGACATCAGAAAAACCCTCCTGATGTAAGAACTGGGAGGTTAATGTACTACTAAAAATACTTAAAAATCATTAGATTTGAGGTCATCGCTTGATTTTAAGGCAATCAAATAATTTGGACTCAATAATTAAGTAAGATTTAATAAATGTTTTTTAATTTTATCCCACAGGTTGCGCCTTTCTGACCTATTTCAGTCCAGAGAGCTCAACAACGGCTGCAAATTCACCCACATCTGCAACACAGGCCACACTCTACAATGATAAACAAGCTATAACTGGGGTGAGTCAGAATTTCTTCTTACTAAAATCAACTTTCACAGCACAATCTTCATATAACGCACATAAGTATGCTACAAAATTTGTTCTTTCGTTTGCAGCTTTAGTTAGCTCTGAGTTATTTATTTTAGAATTTCTTTTTTTTTTCCACGAAAATCTAAAAACTAAGAGAAAGTTTCACCAATAATTTGGAAGGCTGAATGGCTTTTCGTTTTTCAGTTGTTTAAACGCATTTTCTAATTTGTAGTTTTCATCAAGATTATTCATGCATTTTAAGTTTTTGTTTATTTGCAAAAAGAAACTTTCAATTGCATGCTTTGAACTGCAGAAATGTTTTCTGTTTTGTTGTTGTGTGTATTTTGTTGTACCATAATAGTGATAAATGATTTTTGCAAAATGTGTGCCTCCTTTCTCTCTAATTGTGTTGATTTTGGCAATTAGTAAGCAGGCCAGGATATTCGTCCTGAGGGTGGGCATATGTAAGCGAAATGTTTCGAATTTGTTCAAAACTTTCACAGTCAATAAATTACGCTTTGTCCGAGTTTTTTCATTGTTTTTGTTTTGATTTACATTTGGTAATGCTGAATAAAATTGAGTTTCAGCATGCAAAAACAAAACAACAACAATTTTTTTTAACCTAAGTATATTAAAATTGTCCGATGTTTGTAACGCACAGAAGGACACATGTAAATAATGTTTTAACGCATGACGATGTATAGCCTGTCGTCTGTCCGTCTGTTCTGTTTCTATGCTTCTCCTCCGTCGTTTTAAAGCTTCTCACCAAACTTTGCACGAAGTCTTTTGTATAAATACGCTGCACATTTGTCGGAACCGGGATCGTGACTATAGCATATAGCTGCCTGGAACGATCGGTTGAAAAGTGTTTTGTGAGAAAAACTTTTTTGTTTTCAATGCTATCGCCCCAACCCCGTATTTATAAGTTTTTTATGCTTTCACATAATTTCAGTTTTATGCAAATCGGCCTTAGTTAGCTCCTCAAGTGGTCGGAAAAGTCTTGTGAAAACTTTTTTGTTTTCATGCTATCGCTCCCACCCCCTTTTTAGTTTTCTTGCTTTCACACAATTTCCAAGTTTTATCATCGACTTGTTAGCTCCTACAAATAGGTCTGAAAAAGTCTTGTAAAAACTTTTTGTTTTCATGCTATCGCTCCCAACCCCCGTTTTTAGTTTTCTTTGCTTTCACATAATTTCAGCAAGTTTATGCAAATCGGGCAACTTTATTAGCTCCATACAAAGATAGGTCGGAAAAAAGTCTTAGTGAGAAAAACTTTTTTGTTTTCAATGCTATCGCTCCCCGTTGCGATCTATTTATACTACCACACAATTTTGTCAAGTTTGATTTAAATCGTCTTTATAGCTCCTGGACGATCGGTCCAAAATGTAGTTCTAGTGAGAAAAACTTTTTGATGAATATATCGTATTGCATATAAAAACTGGCAGCATATATCATGCTCCAAGGGTATATAATCTTCGGTACAGCCGAAGTTAGCTTCCCTCTATTTTTTGTTATTGATTTTCGCCTGCTGGCGGTTTAGCAAGTGTTTGGGAGAATGCAATAGTAAATATTAAAAACAAAGAATTATCTAATGAGCAATTGAAATTCTAATTTAACGCCATGATGGAATCTTTGTTTGTTGTACAGGGTTGCCTATTCGACGGACCCTGTTTTTTTTTTAAAATCAAAGAAAAATAAAAATTTGGCGGTTGGCAATCTTAATCTTTAATTTGTTCCAGTAGTTTTGTTTACATCAATTTTTGAATATGATATTTCCGCCTCTCTTGATGCGTATTGTCCCTTTTGCAGCATTTTCCATCGATTTCCCAACTTTCGCCGTACGTTTTCTTCATGTTTGATTTCTTCTTTTAACGTAACCTTTGACTTCAAATATCCCCACAAAAGTCAGCGCGTAACGGGGCGCGTGAGTCAATACTTTTCGAATAATTTTTTCTTTTTTCTTTTCTGCCCTCTTTTACACTATCTACATTTTTTCGCTACGCTTGTTGTTGTACTTGGCCTTAGACCCCTAAAGGGCCAAGCCGAGCTCTCAATCGCTTCGCTTCACTTGGCTAGTTGCTTCACAGCTATGGCCAAAAGCTGGTAAATGTGACCAGTTGTGTAAAGTTTAAAAAAAAAACACGTTTCATTTGATGTTCCGAGTCGAAATAGAACCCATACCTCACGCAACAGTAAGCACACACACTACCGCTGCACCACACCCGGCCATTAGGGAATACTTGTACGATATCTGAATTCTAACCTTAGGCTGTACAAAACATTATTTCCTATTGACTTTCAGGATGCGGAGCATTTTCAACCTGCGCCTGTCCAGGCTCTTGTTAAATATGTTATGTGCCTGGTGTCTTTCAGATGATCCAGTCAGTTTAAGTACCGGATATGTCTGGCAATCTTCTCAACCACTATTGAAGCCACCATGTTTCTGTGGATAACAACGTTACTCTCGTACTTAAGTTTCTTAAGAGCTTTGGCTGAAGGCTGACACTGGACTTTGATGCACCGCCCCAGAGCTGAATACGCAATGGTCTTGACTTTCGTCAAGACGAATCCAATACTTTACCTTTTGAACTTAGGCTCCAAAACGAGTATCTAGTACTGGAGATTTTGAAATAGCAATGGGCAACAAACTATTTTCGACCTCCGTCCATGTCATTCAAAATTCCTTAGAACTTTGGTACACTTGATTCCAAAACTATCAGTTTTTCTAAGTCACCTTCAGCGTCCAAGATGCAAAATTTGAATTTTGCATGTTTAGCGTCATTTGAAACTATGTGGCGAAGAGTCTGACTGCTTATCACTTAAATGAATACTCCAATTATCATCGCTTCATAAAAAGAAAATTTCTCTATCCACCGTCCTGTAAACCCTAAGAAAAATAGAACAAGTTCTAATCTAAATAGTTTCCTGCGATATCTTGAAATTCATAACTGAAATTTAATTTAGCATAAAACAAGCTAAAAAGAGAAGTGGATGGAAAAACAAGTTTATTGAATAAGCAGAATTCTGCGCATTGTAGTAAGAGCAAAAACTGAATGTCATCACCTTCTTTCCCTTCTCCTGCAACTCCCTTAAAAAAATATGTATAGATAGTCCTAGACAGGGCTGTTGTTTTCATATTTTCTTTGTCTACGAAATTTGTGGTCGTTTTGTATAGAAATTTATTACAATTTCTTAGGCAGCGGCTAGAGTTTAACTTTCTTTTCTTTCTTTTTTAACCAACTTTTAGTTTTTCGGCACTTGTGTGTGTGGCAGGAACTTTTCCCTATTCCTTAGACCACTCAGTCTATTGTTGTCTCTGCTCTTTAGCTTAATCAATTGTGTAATGTTAGAGCTCATTTTTAATTAACATCTTTGAAGGAGAGTTTCCCTTCAGTTTAGAGCACATTTCAACCAAACTTCACTTGCTATCCTTCACCTTATCTCACACCCCATCGTTTTTGGTCTATGACTTCCGTTTTTCGCTTCAACATACATACTTGGGCAGCCAAGTTCTTGTGCAAATGTAATGCTTCTAGTCCGCAGAATAGGAAACAGTTTAGCATAAAAATGAAAAGTCAAGTTGTGGCTCAAAAATAGAAAAATATGTATATATCCTTCATGGCAACTGGCAGTTGTGGCTTTATCTGAATCTCCTTTTCGCTGCTTTGTCGTATTCAAATTCTTGTATGTGGGAGGCAAAAGGAAAAAAACTAAGGAAATCATAACGGAAATTTTATTCGAAAATGAAAAATATCTGCAACGAAGCGAATCGCTGCCAGGATGTGGGCAGTAACTTTACACACATGCCAGGCAATCCTTAGACCAGGAAGTTTTGTCTGCTGCAAAGAAATGCAAACGGAAAGCGCCCAAATGCAGTAAATAATGAAGCAGATATACAACTTTAAGATGTCTCCGCTACGCCTCCTCCACTTGCACTGAGCCAATAGATTAATGGCCTCGAGTCCTTTGGTTAATTCTCAGTAGCCCACTTAACTTTTTTTAAATTTATCCACTCTGTGGTATTTTTGCACTCGGACACTAAAAATATTTTTGCTTACGTGGACACAGATATATAAAGAGAGGAAACAACAAATAGAGCAAAAAAAAAAAAAAAAACAAAGAAAACTGCCGAAATCAGCATTAAATAACAGATTTAACCACAGTCTGCAATTAATCAATCCTGCTCCTTTGGCTAAAAAGATAAAAAACATTATGCGACTTCGTTATACTCTTTAACAATTAGAGAAACTTATTGGAGTGCAAGCAGGTGTGAATGCCACATGAAGACTTAATTCATCAATCTAATAATGGTGTATACATATAACTTAACTGCAATAAAAATTGGTTGAATGAAAAATATACTCATATTCGACTGTTACTGATCTAAAATTGGAGCTGATATCACAAGAATATGTTTTGAATATGTTTTGTGGTAAGAAATCTTCTTTTATATTCTGGGATAGTTTTAAAATTCATAACAATGGATGCATTCAGCAGAAACACGAATACCAAAGAAAAAACCCATATTTCCGAACGAACCCAGTTAACTATGGAAGCTACACTCAGAAAAAACAAGAACTTTGTTCTTGAATCAAGTACGAACGGTGTCAATAGTACGGTTAATGCGAAAATACTTGATTCAAGTACAAAATCCTTATTTCAAGTACGATTTTTTAAATCCCGAAATACTTGTTTGAAGACTGTTTCGGGATATTTTAAGTACATTTGAAACTATTATTATATCTTTTAGGTCATATTATTAATTTGTTCTCGTCTTAAGTACAGCCCGATTTACTCTCAAAATAAGTGCAAAAAGGTCTAATAATTCAAAAGTCAACCTGTAACATACAACCAAGGATATGTCCAGTCTGACGAGCTGATGTTGGGTGTAGCGACGAATGAAGCACGCGCTGGTTCCGGCTCAAAATATCGTCGGCAAAGGGGTGGGTCTCTGTAGATTTGTTCACCGTGCTACCTACTCGCGGACTATATAGATAAAGTTATTAGAAATTCGCGAGCTGAAAATTGGCTTTGAGATTCAATATTAGATAGACGAGGATAGAAATTGAAGAAAAAGAAGAAATAAGGACGGATAATCACATGGCTTCTGTAAGTTGGCTGCAAAGATGTTGTTGCAGCTGCTGGAGCGTTTGTGTGTTTGTTAATGTGCTGTCCAGGTGTCGAGGAGACAGCCACCTCCCCCACCTACCGTGATCACCAATGCCGCAAGACCCATCGCAGGTCGGTGATCCCTAGAACACACTCTCGATTTAAACCCCTATCATTTTATGTTGATGCATGGCTCCACAAATAGAAGATAATTTAGCAATGCATTATAAATTCCATTTTATTACAAATATACCTTACGAAACTATTCATGATTACGGCTAGGAGAAAAGGGTAATTAAAATTCAATCCATGATTAACATATGTTTTAGTGTATAAGTGTATAATTATGCTTTCTTTTTATAATTAAGTAGATACAATTTTATTTGGAGATAATCAGGAAAATAAGTCGTTGGCAAATATGATTATTTAACGAGAAAGGCAAAGCTAACTTCGTCTGTACTGTATTGATACACTTGAAATAGCTTGTCTCAACGGTTAGAGACTTCGACCAAACTTCGCAGATCAGCTTAAAAACATTACATATTACCCATGACCATTGTTTGAGAGCAGTATATTGAGAATAAACGATTTTCTTACTAAAACCATTTTCCAACGAACATTTGTATGGCAGCTGCAAGATAGTCATCCGATCCGGTCGGTTCCGATATTAGCAGCGATGCAGTAAAGAAGACTCTGTGCAAAGTTTCAGCTCGATAGCTCCAAAACTGAGGGACTAGTTCGCGTAGAAACAGACAGACGGACAGACGGACAGACGGTCGGACGGACAGACGGACAGACGGACGGACAAAGCTTAATCGACTCAGCTCGTCATGCTGATCAAGAATATATATACTTTATGTGGTCGGAGTCGGAAATCCGTAATCCCAAAGAACTTGTGAGATGGTTTTTAGGGGCCTAGCTTTTGGGCCATCGGACGGGTCGCAGGTGGCGGATAGCGAAAGGCCTTCTTATGGAGGTTAACTGCGAATAAGTGGGTTTATCCCCCAATTAAGAGTATCCGGGAGCGGGAGTGGGGGCCAAGCGCAACCACGCCGACCGCCTTGTGTTGCCGCCTGCTATAAGTAGCCTCACACGCAACTCCTACACAATACCTACCCCTCTCCCATTCCACACATCTCAACCCGGGCCGGACTAAGGTGTCACTCCGGACCGTGCCGAGAGTCAACCTGGCTGGAGGCCCGGGTAACAAATAGTCCAGTCTGGAACGGTGGGCTCAGGCAAGTGGCGATTAATTAGCCTTGCCACTGGTGGGCCTCGGCCGGTGGTCGACCGTATGGTAGCCCAAGTAACGGAACCCAAGAAGAAAAGTAATGATAATATAAAATTTCAGCAGGATATCCCTGCAACCGCTGTCACAAGACAATTTGAAAGACGCAGATGGACCGGGAGCGTCCTAGCCTCGTGAGAGGAGAGACGCACCAGTGCACGCGAAACCCCACCAAGGGGTCCTTACCGAGCTCCTGCGGCAAGGAAGAATATGGGAACGAAGGGGCCATTCCCCTCCCCCCACGGGGAACACGCCCCACCTCTTATGGAGGACAAAGGCCACCTCCCAACGGGGATAAACGTTCCAGGCTGGACTTCATCCCTGCAAGAGGACAGCCAGGAGGTACTGACGACCCAAATCGTCGAGGCCTCTGTGGCTCCTGAACCAAGTGGTATTTGAGGTACCTCAAGCATAGCCACACCCCGGAGGAAGCCCTCCGGATGGCAAAGGAGCCACGAACTGGGGCAACAGGGGTGCAGCCACAGACCCCTGCCCCAAAAGAAGCAGTGCGGACATTACGCCGCCAGCTGCTACGCCTAAGCGATCAGTGCACAACCGGGACGTCGAAACACGCTACGGCTAGCACCCTCAAAAGACGGTAGCCCATGAGGAAGACGCAAACGGCGGGACCAGCACGCCCAATGAAGAGAGGGCAGAAACTCCTCCCTCAGTGCCCATTCCACCCCAAGCAACGTATGCAGACGTTGCAAAAGGGTGGTCCAGTAGTACCTGAGGAATATCCTCAGGTCAGCCTCAATCAAGAGGAGCTATCTGCACTCGAGGAGGCGATACTAGAGGAAGTCTTCCTGGCATGTTGGGATACGCCCATCGGCTTTGCCGGAATTCATTTCCGGCGGTCATCTCATCATTGACTGCAAGAATGGGACGACCGCAGAGTGGCTGATGAGCAACGTGTCAAGGTTGACAGAATGGAAGGGGAATACACCTTCTCGGTAAAATGGGAGAGGATATCCCCTCGCCCCACCACATCAGTCTTCCTCCCAAGGAGTGCCGCGAAAACGGATGAATGGGTCTTACAATGCTAAGGAACCAGAACAATATCGTGACTGACACATGGCGGGTCATGTCACGGAAGTAGGGGCGGAGCCCTCATGGTCATTGGCATCGACGAAGTCTCGATGCAGGCCATCGTCTCGATGGGTCGCCAGCTGGACTTCAGGTACGGGAATATCCCCGTACATGGTCTCAGAAGACCGCGAAGTTGGCTGGTCAGACCCATCAGCAAGAGATGGAGGTAGAACGCCCGCAGAAGCGGAAAGTAGCGAGCCTCCACGGGAGGACCTCACAGACAAGGAGGACGTAGCTGAGGACGAGGAACTCGACGGGGAATCCCCGTCAGAGGACCTGGAGTTAGCGAGGATGCGGAGGTAGCCATGTCCTCACAAGAGCTCGCCTCAGAGCTTGCAGTCCATGAGGACGAAGAAGCCGACACCACATTGGTTGGTTCATCATGCGAAGGCGGCCTCGGCCGTCCTAGCTAGAACGTTCACCGACAACGCCTAGGACTAGCTCTAATACAGGAACCATGGTGCAACGAGGGAATAAAGGCCTGTACACGAGAGAATCCAAGGTAATTTGGGACCAAGGCATGCCTTCTCCAGAGTCTGCATAATGATAAGGAAGAATATTAAATATACTATCCTTTCAAATTTCTCTCCAGGGACTGCGTCGCGATAGCGACCACCGAAGCAAAGCAAGGAAGACCATGGTCATAGCCTCTGCTTACTTCGCTGGAGACGGTATGTGTCCCCCCCAAGAGGGTGTCGGCCCTGGCAGAATACTGCAGGAGCAACAGCCTGCCGCTTGTTGTCGGATGTGACGCAAACGCCCACCACGTCGCATGGGGAAGCTCCGATGTTAACGACCGGGTGAGTGCCTACTTGAATTTTATCCAGGCTCGACTTGGAAATATGTAATGTAGGATCTGTCCCAACTTTTGTAACTCAGGTAAGGGAGGAAGTCATTGACCTCACCTTCTGCAGCAAGTCAATCAAACCTTTCGTAAAGGTTGGCAGGTCTCACTAGAAGGAATCTATGTCTATGTCTCAGGAAGAAGCCCCGAATTCTTTTAATGAAGCCAAAAAGAATCAGGACTGGCATAAATATAAGCAAGCCCTGACGCTATACAATAGTGAGAGATTAGGAAAGCCAAAAAGAAAGAATTACAGGAAATTCTGCGAGTCTATATAAGACACAAAGGAAGGAGCAGTTACATAGAGTCTGGCCAAGAAAAGCCCGGATGGTAACATCTCGCTCAAAAAGGATAATGCCTATACAGTGAGTAGCGAAGTACGTCTCTTGCTAGACACCCACTTCCCGGGAAGCATTTCCGTGGAAGAATGCGTCGACCAAGAGCACTACTACCACCCTCGTAGCTCCGACTGGGCAAGCCAAAGAAAATTGGGTTCCCGGCCAAACTGGAAGGGGCAATTGGACAATTAACTCTTCAAAAAGAGATTTTGTTTTTATGAAGATAATAAATTATTCACAGGAGAGAGACCACCCCGCCCTTAATAAATAATATATATATTAATTTTGTTATGGTTATTGGGCGACGTGAATCAATTAATGGAGTATGGGTATATTTGAAAAGCGTGTTTACATCAAAAAAAAAATTTTGGAATGTGGAAAGGGAAATATGGGTCAATTGGTTCCTTTTGACCAAAATTTTATTAAAAATTTGGAGAAAATAACGCCGAAAGAATTTTTTGAGGGTGAAAAGGCAAAAGGTGGCTCTATTATTTATTACATAGTGTTTATATATGTAGATTTTATCCAGTTTTAGAGTTAAATAAGAACACCTTCTATTTAACGTTTTCACCCCATATATATTTGTGTTTATTCAATAATCTTTTTCGTCGCTGCGACTTGTCTCTTTAAGCGTTTTAGTAGAAGTGAAGGCTGAGCTGAGAGAGAACAAAAGGAAGCCAGCAGATCATTTCTATGTACACATGAACGTACATTGTGGCTACAACCAGTTGTCTCGCTCTAGCATACGCACACAATGATCCTGCTTGTTTTGCACTGCACAGAGACACATTAACAGTTACGTAAAGACGACGTGCAAGAATTCTTAGAATTGTTGCATCATCAAATGTGTTTCTGTGAATCCAACAGCACCTCCTCAAAACAAACATGGATCATTTAAAATTAAGTTACAAAAAAAAAAAAAAATTGACAAGTCGAGCATTCTGGGGAGTGTTACATTATTTGGTCCAACATTTGTTGTATAGGTTGGGGAAAGCCACCCCCACCCGAGAAAAACCCAACAGACCCAAAATGATTTAAATAAAATTATTACATTAATCTTTCAAGTCAAAACCAAACAAAATGTTCAAAGTAAGAACGGAATTTTTACATTTCAAATAAGCTTTTTTCAAAATTAGTTGTTCAAAATTTCAAAGATAAAAAAATTATATATTATATATTCGGATGAGAAGATTAACTTTTTCAAAATTAATCAAAAAAAAAAATAATATTAAAAAAATTGGAATATCTGTTTGCCAGATTTAGTGATTATCAATTCATTAATCCCATGTGACCTCTCAAATCACCAAATCGGGGTCCAGGTAAAGGTTTGGTTAAGATATCCGCCAACTGCTTATCTGTGGGAACATACTCAATAATAATTAGTTTATTTTCGATTTGTTCTCATGTGAAGTGGTACTTAATATCAATATGTTTCGATCTTTTGGTGACACGTTGGGTTGTTAGCAATGCTTATGCATCCTTGATTGTCCTCATACACCTTTATAGGTTTATCTAAGACTAGTTTTAAACTCTTCGCCAATGATCTTAGCCACATGGCTTCTCTAGTAGCTTCAAAAGTGCCATATATTCTGCCTCTGTGGATGAAGCTGCAACTGAACTTTGCTTCTTTGTATTCCAACAAATCAGACATGAATCAAACATCTTAAATAAATAACCTGTTGTGCTTTTTCTATCAGTTTCACTCCCAGCCCAATCAGAATCAACGTATGCAGTAAATATGTTTTCGTTATTTTAATACTTTTACAAAAACTAATTTCAGATTCACTGTACCCTTAAGGTATCTTAAAACCCTTTTCAGACACTGCCACAACTCCATATTATTTTTGTTGGTATATCTACTTAAGATACCAACTGATGTGCTTAAATCTGGCCGAGTACATAACATTATGTACATTAAGCAACCAATTAAGCTTCGACATGGAGCATCATAAAATTCGTCCGAATTCAGTGCCTCACAGTTTAATTTGCTCGGGAGAGGTAGTACCAACAGGATTACAATTTTCCATGTTAAACTTCTTTAAAACATTATTTATGTAAGCAGATTGACTAAGTTCTAACTGATTATCTTGTCTGCTGATTTTTATTCCAATAAAATGCTTTATTTCCGATAAATCTGTCATTCTAAATTTTCCCTTCAAATAGTTTTTAAAGTTTGACATTGTTTCTAAGTTCTCTGTTGCTATCACTAGATCATCTACATATAATAATAAATATATGTTTTTAGCGACATCATCTTTATCTAACAGATAAATACAATGGTCTACAGCAGAACTAACAAATCCAATTTCTTTTAGTATTTGCTCAAACATTTCATACCAGCATCTTGCTGCCTGTTTAAGCCCATAAATAGATTTGTTCAATTTACATATTTCATTTCTTTTGCCAGTCAGACCCTGAGGAGTATTCAAGTATATTTCCTCTTTCAAATTCCCATTCAAAAATGCGGTTTTCACATCCATATGATGAACATTAAGGTCAAATTGATTTGACAAGGCCATTATGAACCGAAAACTGGAGACCCTTGCTACAGGTGCAAATGTTTCTTCATAATCGATCAAATATTGCCTTAGTGTAAATCCTCGTGCAACGAGCCTAGCTTTATATTTGATTGGATTTCCAGTATTCATCGTTCTTGATTGTAAAAACCCATTTACAGTCAACAATATTTTTATTTTGTGGTTTTTCAACCAGAGTCCAAGTTTCTTGAGAAAGTAGATTCTAGTTCTTCCTTTATTGCCTGCTCCCATTTTCAATTTATCTTGCCTTTCTTTAATTTCATCATACGAGTTCGGTATGTCGCAAAGAAATTTTTGAACACAGAAAACCACCATTTAAAAGCCTCTAAGATATTTGTGGGCTGTCTCTTGCAGTCGAGTACTTCGTCTGACTTCAAGATTATCAATTTCTTCACTCTCTTTTCTGTATATAACTCTGGCTCTCTTTCCCAGAATTCACCGTCCGTACTATCATTCAGGACATTACTGTGTACATCTTCCTTACTCTCATTCAGGAAATTTGTATCGTCCATGCTCTCATTCGGGACATTTTTATCGTCCGTACTCTCATTCAGGACATTTTCCATGATCAGCTTCCTACTTTCATTCAGGAAATTTCTACCGTCCGTATTCTCTTCGAGATATATGAACTAATCTCTCCCATACTTTCATTTTGGGCATCGATTTCTTGTTCAATACTCTCGTTTTGAATCATGTCAAAATCAGAGTTGCCAGTTCTTAAATGCTCATTATGAGAAATTATATATACTCATTTCATCAACAATTACATCTCGGGCTACTATAAATTTCCTAAACTTCTTTAACCATATCTTAAAACCATTAGTTGTGTACCCAATGAGTATGCCATTAATGGATTTTTCGTCAGATTTCCTTTTTCTTGTCTTGTTGTGAATGTATACTTTAGAACCAAATGCTTTTAATTATTTTAAATTTTGCCTTTTATTGTACCACATTTCAAAAGGCGTCTTCTACATTTAAGCAATGCTGCTTGGTGTCCTATTTATTAAGCGGTTGCTGTGAACACAGCTTCACCCCATAATCTTTTTATCAATCTCGCTCCACTAACCATAGTACGAGCTTTCTCAGTGATTGTCCTTATCATTCGCTCAGACACTCCATTCAGCTGTGGAGAGTATGGGGAATCGTCAAATGATAACTTCAATGGCCTCTCTCAGCACAATAGTTTCGCATTTCATTTTGACAAATACTCCCTCCCATTATCTATGTATAAATTTACAACCTTTAAATTAAAATGGGCCTCCGATTTCGCTATAAAATCTTTAAAACAATCGAATACTTCAGACTTATGAGTTATTACATAAGCTCACACAATAGTATGGATTGGTCAATAAAATTACATAATAATTTTTACCATCAATTGTGCTTAGGTGTACTGGGACCACAGATTATCATGAGTGAATAACAAATAAGAGGTCTATCAACATAAATCTTTATTTTTAAATTTGGCAAATACTTGGCCCTGGCATGCTTTCCTTTAACACAAGCTTTACATATATCACAATCAAAATGAATATTTTTTTAATAAATCAACATCTTCAAACATTTTTTCATGTATGATTTCTTTTAGTTTTCCCTTACTCATATGACCCAGACGATCATGCCACAATCGATACATATTAATATTAGTTTTACTTATTATATATGTCGTGTAGCATCAGTCAAATTCAAACAGATGGAATGATAGTTGAGTACATTCCTTTGAAAACGATTTGACCATTTTTGGTTACCTTCACCCCACCTGACGGAGAACTCGATTGTCATTCCAGCGTCTTGCATCCTCTTCACAGAAAGTAAGTTTTTGCGGAATATGCTCACAGTAGAGTACATTTTACAATGTAATGTTTTGTTGCCACTTATTGCAGACTGTACCGTTCCCATGGCTGTGGCATATATGTACTCATTACATAAGCGGCATGATCTGAATTGGCTGCTTTAACTCATCGAATATCCCCCAGAGGTTTTTATTGTTGATCATATGATCCAGACGCACCAGAATACAAAACAAAGGAGACTTTATTTTCCATTTGTCACAGAAGTAGAAATGGACCTTTGTAACATAAAGCGAAACCGGTATCTTGTCGAGCTGCTGTGGCTGTCTGTGCTTGTTTTGGCTGATTTTCTTTATTTTGAAGCTTCTTAAAAATGTAGCAATCCTTTTAAAATGACCCTTCCTATTACAGTGGTGGCACTTCATATCTTTTTTATTAATTTTATTTTTAAAGCTGCTCTTATGTTTCATTCCACTGTTGTTGTGATTCCTTATTATTTTTCTGTCACTGTGCTGATCATCTCCTACAGCTTGTAGAATTTTCAAGCTTGTATCTTTACTAGCATTTTTCAGTTTTAATTTCATGGTCAAGTATGCGATTTTTCACAAAAGCTAGAGTCATCTGTAGTGCTCAGACAGTAATACTCAACAGCAGTTACAATTCCGTCATAGGTCGAAGGAAGTGTGAGCAACAAATGAGCCACTTTATACCACCTCCTCAAGTTTAGCACCCGAAGCTATCAACTCTGTGACTAAATCGTCAAATATATTAAAGTGATTTATCAGATTGAAACCTGAAAAACTTTAATTTTAAGGATAATAACTGTTCCAGACATGAAGCTGAGACGCTAAACTCTCTTTCATATATAGAATCCCGATCGCTAGAATTTCTTTCTTTGTGAATTCTCAGAAGATGGAGATGCGAAATGAAGGAGAGAATCGCTTAAGAATTCTATAATTAAACTTTTGCAATTCGTTCGGATTTTATCCACTCATTGTTCATCTTCGCCCACTGATTTTTCTGAATCAATAACTTTTAACACATCGTTTTCGGCCAAAAGAGCTCTAACATGAAATTTTGAATTGAATATTTTTCGCCGTCAAATATGGCCTTAATATTTCGTTTTCCTTTTTCCATTTTATTTCGCGTAACCACACCAGCCCTTGCACACGCGCACACACACACACAGACACAGCTATTTCGCAATTAAACACTAATTTTGATTCAAAATTTGATTCTCGCTTTTATGTTTTTAAATATTGTTTTTAATATATTATTGGTTGGGCCCATAACCTGTAGGTTTTATCCAGTTTTAGAGTTAAATAAGAACACCTTCTATTAACGTTTTCAATATATGTTGATTT
>JAEIFU010002712.1:0-39235 GCA_018904235.1 Lordiphosa stackelbergi
TTTTTTAATTTTTATACATGAAAAGTGTATTATAATTGCTTGCCAAAAATAAGTTTGCAACGCATAGAAGGAATCATCTCCGACCACGCAAAGGTATATATTCTTGATCAGCATGAGCCCAAAACGAGACCCCCCCCCCCCCCAGAGTCGATTAGGTTTTGTCCGTTCGTCTGTCCGTCCGTCCGTCCGTCCATCTTTCCGTCAGTCTGTTTCTACGCGAACTAGTCCACTCAGTTTTGGGCTATCGAGCTGAAACTTTGCTGGAAGTCTTCCTTTTACTGCACGCTGCTAATATGTCCGGAACCGACCGGATCGGCTTATTTACTTTCTTGTTTACCATACAAATGTTCGTTCGGAAAATGTGTTTTTCTGAGAAAAACTGTTTGTTCTCAATATTACTGCTCTCAAACACGGTCATGGGTAATATGTAATGTTTTTAAGCTGATCTGCGAAGTTTGGTCGAGGTCGCTAACCGTTGGAACAAGCTATTTTAAGTGTATCAAAACTTCCGGTACAGACGAAGTGAGCTTTGCTTTCTCGTTATATAAAAATTTATAATTATTTTTGATTGGTTTTGACCGACACAGATTCATAAAATTGCGGCTGGAAGGGATGTGTTTCATTTTTGGCGTCAACTCAAAGAGGCAAATAAAACTGTTGGCGCTCATATGAAGATATGTCCTCAAGGCTGTTGTGGGAACCTTTAAGGCCGAGGGGAATGATGTCCTCATTATAACGGAATTGACAACTATGTGACACCGATGTATATACAGACAGAAAGCTGGGGCTTGCTGGGTTTTTAAATTGAGTCTCGAAGTGATTCTATATATTATATGGAATTGTCATGTCCAGTTTGCTTTTTCAAATGGCTATCTGGAGACTCCGGTCTTCCCAGGAACTAGTTGGCCACTAGCCAGGCTCGATGATTCGGCATACTTTTCAGTGTACAGGAGAATACGACTTTAACGTATCTATTAGACATGCCCGACTCTGTGTGAGTACGACATGTCTTACAATCTGTCTTCGCATTATCAGAATACTCATAGCGCTGGTAATTCTCCCATAACCCCCTTGCCGAAAATAGACCACTGAGATATATTGATGGTTGCTTTTGGCATCTCATCCTTCTTCCAACACGATTTGTGCAGGAAGTTGCCACCTCTTTACCTTATCCATCTGTATTTCAATCCCCATTGTTTTATTGATGATTTTAAGTTCTAATTAATTTTTATAAAAACCGTGTTAGTTAACTTAAAAATCCAAAAATTTGACGTTTTGACGTTTTTGGCATTTTGGCTATTTCAGCACACTAATTTTGTTTTTAGGTTCCACACGCGCAATAGTGGCGCTGTGCGCCAACAGTTTGGATATCGCACCGTGCTTAAAGAAAAGTTATTTGCTGAGGTCTACTTTTATTCTACTATTCGGGGGTAACCAAATCGAACAGAACAGAGTTCATTAAAATCGGTCCTGCCGTTATACACAATGTTGCTACCGCGACTTTGTTTTATACATATATAGATTTTACAATTTCTGTGCATATTGATGATAGCCGGCTCGAGGTCAGGTATAATAAAAAAAAAACAATTTTGACGTTTGTTTTCTTCGGCAACCGTCTTCAAGGCAACAAATTTCCATACGTCTGCACTGTGTAACGTGGATTCTTAAACCCAGGCTAATATCAAACTACAGGGTGGTCCATTTAAAAATTGAATTTTATTTTATTTATTTTATTTTTAAAGTTTGAACATTTATTGGAAGTTTATTATGTTTTTTGAAAAACAATTTCCGGTCAAAATAAAGCGCACCGGACGAGTACGTCTCACGGGTTTTTATAAAAAATTATATTGACAATGATTTTGGTCCCTTCATATGTCCAGTTTTATAAATATTTGTGCTTATAATTTAGTTTTAAAGTAAATATATAGTTAATTTATGGATCCAATAATTAAAAAAATTTATATTTTTTTTTTTTGTTTGATGGTTTTTTTTTTTGGACATCTTAGGTTTACTTTACCCAAATTTTTTATTTTTTTTTTTTGAGGAAGCTAACTTCGGCTGTACCGAAGTTTATATACCTCCGAGCATGATATATGCTGCCAGTTTTTATATGGCAATACGATATATTCATCAAAAAGTTTTTCTCACTAGAACTACATTTTGGACCGATCGTTCCTATGGCAGCTATATGCTATAGTCATCCGATTTAAATCAAACTTGACAAAATTGTGTGGTAGTATATAATATAGATCTGTACAAAGTGGGAGCGATAGCATTGAAAACAAAAAGTTTTTCTTACTAAGACTTTTTTCAGACCTATCTTTTGTATGGCAGCTATACTATATAGTTGCCCGATTTGCATAAAACTTGCTGAAATTATGTGAAAGCATAGAAAACTTATAAATACGGGGGTTGGGAGCGATAGAATTGAAAACAAAAAAGTTTTTCTCACTAAGACTTTTTTTTTAGACCTATCTTTTGTATGGCAGTTATATTATATAGTTGCCCGATTTGCATAAAACTTGCTGAAATTATGTGAAAGCATAGAAAACTTATAAATACGGGGGTTGGGAGCGATAGCATTGAAAACAAAAAAGTTTTTCTCACTAAGACTTATTTTCAGACCTATCTTGTATGGCAGTTATATTATATAGTTGCCTGATTTGCATAAAAACTATTGAAAGTTTTAACACAAAATTTAAATTTTTTTTTGGGGATGTAATTGAAAACAAATACGGTTGGGTTGCAAAAGTTTTTTCTCACTAAAACTACTTTTTCAACCGATCGTTCTATATATAGCTATGTCGATCCCGCCTGTTCCGACAAAATGTGCAGCGTATTTATACCAAAAGACTTCGTGCAAAGTTTGGTTGAAGGATAGCTTCTTTTTAAAAACTTACCTAGGAGATAGCATACTGAAACAGTACGGACGGACAGACGGGACAGACGGACAGACGGACTTTCATCTCCTATCGGAATATATATACTTTGTTGATGCTGATGTATCCTTTTTTTTTTAATATTTCTGTATGCGTTACAAACATCCGAAAAATTTTAAATTTCCCCTATGTTAAAAAATAAAAAAATTTACAATTCTAAACAACAGAACAATCAACAGGCCCCCAGCAGGCCAAAGCTTGAGCAATGGCTCTTGGCCTTAAATAAATGATATTAAATCTACAATAAGAGTGTCCTAAAACATAAGAAAAATATTTTCTTGCAAAGCAAATACAAACCCCTACCCTATTTTTATTCTGTTTGCACCAGCAATTGCCTTTGAACAACATAGTCCATTTGGGTATTACAAGCTTCCGAAAAATTATGAAATAAATGTTATGAGTAAAATTCGTCATTGCCACCAAGAAGAAGAGGGTATGCGTAAAAAATAAACGACTTTGATTTTTTGGGACACCTCTTATCCCCCCACCATTCTTCATCGTTTGCTCACTGATACATTAACCTCGATCCAATTGAATACTGGAATATTTTTCCTTGAAAATAAATATTAAGAAACTGCAGCCGCCTCAAATTACTTCATTTAAAACTCTTTTTCTGTATAGCTATTTACATTTCTGGTTATAGCTATTTAAAGTTTACCTTAGAGGGTAGGTTTTGGACAGAGTTTGGGTTTCAAATTGCGCGAGTTTTTCAGAATAATTTTTTTAATTTGAAAACTTTCCTTCACCGGCTTTAATAAAATCAAAAACAGAGCCGGGTAAATGAAGCAATTACCTCCTATTTTGAATGCATCTAACAAATTAACCTCTAAATGTTCACTATTGTCTTGTTGTATACTCCCTTCCTCTTTCACACTCTCTCAAACTCTTTGTAATGCCACCCAAAACTGCACACAGAGGGCGGCATGGGCATGTTGTCTGGTCTGAGCAACGAATTGCAGCAGCATCCTCAGTTGGCCAGTCTGGCTGCCAAACATCATCAGCATCAACTAAGTGGAGCCTTGAATGCGCTGCATCAACAAACAGCAGCAGCAGCAGCAACAACACCAACGAGGCTTACTAACGGGCAATGGCGGCATTGATATGTCCGGTAGTTTTTTGGGTGATGACGGACGTCCGCCTCCGCCGCCGCACTCGAGTCTGTTGCAGCAGCAGCAACATTTGAATGGTGCGGAAATTGTTTTGAGTTTTTTCGTAGTTGCCCCGTATTTTTGCTTTTGATGTTGTTTTTTTCACTTGATGTTAGAATTTATGTATCTTTCCTATGAAAACTAATCAGTTATTTCTCTTGCCTTTCACATGCGCATTACAGACCATGCCTAAAATGTTTTTTGGAGGTAAAGCAAAGTTTGTGTGTTGTCTATTTTACTTTACAGCAGATTTTCCAAAATAAAAATGGCCGATTTGACTAATTTTGGCATTTTCTTCTACTTAGATAATTTGGTGACTGTCATAACCGAGCAGGAAATGGAGCCCAATACGGAGGAGTTGGATGAAACGTCGAGTAGCTCCAACACGAATACAACCACAACGACAACGGCGACCACAGCAACAGAGAAAACCTGCGTGGAAATAAGGAAATAAGTTAGGATACTTAAAGGCAATACTTAAACAGCAAAATCCAGATCCAAGTCTAAATACATACATATGTCTCTGTGCGAGCTGAGCAAACATTTTTAGTAGTTATGGAAAATGTACTAAATTTATATAAATATAGATATATAGATGTATGTATGAAACATATTGAAAGCTGGAAATAATGCAGAAATCATTTAAAGACTAGCTTAGATTACCTATACCTACCACATATACATATAAACCTATCCACATACATATATCGTAATAATGCATAATCATTGTTATAACAAAACACAACACCCAATTTGAGAATTGCCCCCATATCACTTGGGCAGCTTATACAATAAGCAAGCGATTTTAATTTTAATTTATTCAGTTTATTGATTTGAATTCTTGTGTATTATGTATGATATATATATATATATTAATTTGTGCTAACTAAAAGTGTGCTGCAATGTTTTTTTAAAAATTAAACAACTATTATTGAAAATGATTTCGTTTTTATTTACATTTATTTGGTTTGTTTCAATCATGTAGATATAATAGAATTCACCACGAACTTAATCAGATGCTGACGAATACGATCATCAAATGGACCACCTTTTCTATCTACTTTAAAAAGCATAAATATCTATTAGATAAATCCAAAATAATATCCCCATGAAAACTAGTCAAATTACGGTCAATAAATCACAAATTGCTTTAAAACAAAAATATGTAACTTAAATTAAAGGAAAAGTAACCGAAACAACTAATCGAACATTTTTAAATGTCTATTAAATGTGAACCAAAATATCAAACAATATTCAGTAACAAACACAAATATAACCCAAATAATATAGATTTTTAATCAATCCAGTAAGAGGACACCATATCACTTGGTTAGGGCTGAAGAAATATGGATGCATATTGCAACTAATCTACTACATGAAGCAAGCAAACAGAGAATGTATGAATGATTCTAGAATATCAACACACCAAAACTAAATTTTTCGTATTGACCTAATTTCAAAGTCGTAAACGCAGCCCAATCAATCCTAAGGGCACGCGCACACATGCGGCTGAAAGAGGTACTGACGGCAGAAGTTATGGCTGATCTGGGCAAATAACCGCGATCCGTTCTTGCTAGTGTAAACAACAACCACTGGATTGATCTTAAATAATTCAGTTGTAAGCTCAGCTTTGCGGAATCAATCAATAATGTTTGCTTATTTCGGCTTGCTGTCGGTTCATCTTTTAGTCGCATGTGTGCGCGCGCCCTAAGTGATTACCCAGTTTACATGGATTCAATCCGCTTGGGAATAAGAACTGCCGAGATTTAGTGATCCCCATAAATGTTGGTTTCGTTAAGTATGTACAAGTTTTAACAAGGTTATCATGATTTGAGAGAACAAGAGAAGCCAGAAAGCACTGAATTTCTGAAGATGAAAAACAACATACTTTTAGCTTAAGCTTTGAGAGTAATTTCTTTCCTTTTCTGCGAAATCACCTTTCTCAACAGTTTGCTGTTCTTAAAACAATGGGTAGGGACCCTAAGATAAAAGACTTAGTAGTACTCAGAATAAAAAAAAAGGCGAACTAAAATCAAGCTGAAAAATATTGAATTGATCTCGACCTTCGGATTGAATTTGTAACGTACGAGTCGTACTTGATTCCACTTGTATCAAGTTCAAAAGAATTGGAACAAGCCTTGTTTTCGTGAATCAATTGGGAAAAACTCATTTCAAGTACGAAACATGAGATAAAATCTCTTTTACTAATACGGGCAGGCAAAATGGGTACACACTCATACACAAATTTTTCGTTGGTGGTGTGGTTTTTAACCCCCAGTCAGGGGAACTTATATTATCGTTAGTCACAAGTTGACTATGAGCACGTAATCTGCTGAATTGCAGTCAATTTTTTCAAATTGAATATAGTTGAATATCGGGCTCAATTTATTCTGGGATATTGTTGCACCAAGCCGATTTCGAGATGAAATCAACTACAAATATCGAATTGAAATTAATGTCGGACCTTCATAATTCTGATTATTCGTCTGAGGGATCAAATTGAGCTCGAATAACAAGATAAAGGCAATCCTGTGTGTTGTTGAAGTAAGCCTACATCGAGCTAAACTAAAGCTCTTTCGAGCTTAAGTCGGAATAAAGACAAGAATTCCTGGATTGAAACATTTGTTCTCAAGTCAAACATCTCTTATTTGGCTTAAGAAAATTCAGGGTTAATCGACTTCTGACATCGTTTGGGATTGATTTAAGCCCGGATAATTCTGATTTCATTTGCTTCAACTGCATAGGTTTTTAAATATATTAGATTCTGTACTAAAGCTAGGATCATATGTATAAAGCAGGGGTGCCCAGAACGAGCTTACCAGCGCGTCAAAACTAATACAAATGCACTAAATATATTTCAAGCAATAACAACAATACGAGAGAGAAAGAGAAACCCGATTTTTGTTTGTGTGTGTGAGTGGTCGTTGCTACGCAGATCTGCATCGATAGCGAAAAGCGTTCGGCCGTACGCATAAGCAATTTGTTTTTGCATTCGAGTTTGCGAGATACATCGGAGAGAGAGAGAAGAGAGGCACATATGATGTTGTTGTTGCAGGTCTGAGCGCGGCAACAACAAAACGCAGAGCACGCATATGATTTTGTTTTTGCTTTTTGTTGGCTTATGGCCTGCGCAAAGTCTATACGCGCAGGCTATTCCTTTGCGTACGACAACAACATATGCGTGTCATGCGCAATGGCTGTGGGCGCCCCTGGTATAAAGGCGTAAAGTAAATTTGGGAAATTTTGACCTCTTCTTCTTAATCCGTACATAATTTTTTTAGAGTGGAATGTCTTGAAGGAGTGTTCGCCTTCTGACAAAAGGAGCATCTTTTAATCGGATGGCCAGGGGGATACTTAACTCCAATTGGTTTCTAAATTAATTAAAAAGTTGTCTCCGGCCACTTCCAAGAATGTCACTCATCCACTCCATGCGTTTGATACTTTATCGGCAGAATATTTACTGTTGCTCTTAAGATATGTATCTAAGCCACCAACCTAATAGCTGCGGTCACAGATTTCGGTTCTTAGATGAATAACTTCAAAGAACGTTATTCCAACAAATAAGTTTCAAAATAAAACAAATGTTTCTAACTGGAAGGCCAACACAAGAATATCTAATAGCCTATTTCCACTGAACAAATGAAGCTTCATCTCATGAAATGACAAGAAATGAAGAAATGATATCATTTCTTCCATACGAATTGTCACTTCATTTTGCCTTTCATTTCTATCATTTCTCGAAAATGATTACAATTGCCCCGAAAAAAAAGTAAAAAGTAGGCTCAATTTTGCTTAAAATATAAATAGGTAAAAATAAGTTGTGTATTTGGCTTTCTGCTGATAGTTTAGGGCGATGGCAATGCGTTAGCCACGAGGAATTGCTGTCCTGAGGGGTATGTCTTTTTTTTCTTCTAAATATTCCTAAAAGTCTACGTAAGTTTGAAAGTGCCGTCTTTTATTTAAAACAAACAAAGCGGCTGTTTTTGTCAAAGTGTCAAAATGATGACAATTTTTCAATGGAAACGGCTTCATTTTTAGAAATGAAAATGATAAGAATGAAGCCAGTGGAAATAGGCTATAATAACTAGACACAACGTTTGCTCAGTCGAACCAAGTTTTGTTTCAGACTGAAACCGTCTTTGAACCTGAGCGCAACTGCAGCCCAGCTGACAGCGAAGAGGGACTGAGCAAACGTGCAATCTATGCTTCTCTCATCTGTGCAGCTGCTGATTTGCAGTCGCAGGACAAAGCAGCGATGCTCTTCGTCGCAGCCGAGAGAGAGAAAACGTGGGTTCTATAAATAGCACGCTCTGCGGCTTGCTCTCTCACGACGGGAGCTAACGTCTTTTTCTTCTCTCACGAGGCATTTGTTCGTTTGCTTGTTGCTCATGTTTGATAGCATGATAATGAAAACATACATTTTCCGAAGCAAAATCCATGATTTGAATGAGCTAATAAAACAGTGTGACCTTACCATTTTGGTTGTACGTTAAAGGCGACCGGAAAGTCAATTTAGAATAACTGTGTAAAATAACTGTGCCGCCTCGAGTTCGTGTTCTGCACATAACCTTAAACAGGAACACAAAACACCACAAAGAAGGCTGTTTGACCGTACAGCTGTTTCATGAACTTCCCAGTTCAATCTTTAGCGGTCTTTGCTTGACTACAGCAATACTCTTCATGCCACCGCTTGGGAATTCCAAAGCGACTCAATAGCAACGAGAAACGCCAAGTTGCTAGTAGCCTTTGTGTATGTGTGTGTACCCAAATGGCCTTACTGTATTAGTAAAAGATATTTCCTCCCCACTGCTAATACAGTGCCCAATAAATCTGAGTGTAAATTTGTATTCAAACCGTTTTTTAGATGCTTGTTTTTTACGTTTTGGTTTCTAAGCTCGAATCGGAGCTCCAAAAATATTTATTGGGCTTGCAGCATTGGTTGTGCCATGCTTAGTTAGAAATAAATAACTGTGATTTTGATTTAATCGTGTTCCACTTGGAATTTTTGCTTCTAAATAAAAAAATCCATCACGTTGCTTCTTATATAAATATTAGGTTTTCTCATGGTGTGTTCGGATAGCTTGTTCCATGTTTCATGTAGCTGGCGAAAAGCGCATTATCCAATTTCAGCCCAAACCTATCCCAGTGAAATGTAATGTCTAGGTAAATAAAATATAAACAAGTAGACTTATCCACTAATCTAATAGTTTTTCTTATATTTAAGTTTTTTCTCTTCAGTTTGAAATAAAACTTTATTAAAAATGTAGTACGAAAATAAGGACAATATCAAATACTTTTAGAATATTTTTATTTTAAAAGTTCTAACTTTGTTTTTGGTTGAATACAAAAATTAATCCAAACTGACTAAAACTATAGACAAATCTATGTACTTACAATTACGTTAGGTATCATTAAAATGCAGTTAGCTCAAATTTTCCCCTAATTCAAGTTCTGAAAATATTTTTCTAACCACAAATGAATGTCCTACCTACATACACACACGTACATAAAATACATAAATAACCAACCAGTTTAAAACCCTCCGTTTCAAGTTATAAACAAATGAACCAAAAAATTGCTTACATTGAGAACTATCTAATCACTAGCAAACATATCCCATAACATTTATACATAAATATATATATGAAAATACTATCTGAGAGACGAATTTAAAGAACGCAAAACTTTATCAAATTTTGCCACAAGTTTTTAGTTGAGCCTAGCCAAAAAGCTGCCAGACACATTATTTTTAAACCGGAATCAAGCGGAAGCAACTCAAGCATATCCTCCCAAATAGTCTTCAGTACTTTGAAGTGGTTGTCTATCAAAATACAATTTCTTACCAAAGCCAAACAATCAACGAATGAAATTATGAATTATATATCAATAAATATATACTAACTTATGAGCTACATTAGCCTAACCGAATCGCATGAATATTTAACTAATTAGCTGAATTTGTGTCCACTTTGCCAGCCCTTGGTTGAAATGCTTACCCCCTAACAATCAACCAATCACATAGAGAAAGCCACATGGGCCACCAAGTCGCTTGTTTTTTGTTTTGTAGAAGCTTCGAAATGCACTCACAAGTATTTAAATACATTGATTTAGTGGTAGCAGGCAAACAACTCAATTGTACCTATCTTTTGATACCGTTTATTACAAAACTAAGGACTATAAAATCGTATTTAAAGTTTATATACATAATTACATATAATTTTATGCAGATAGACCAAAGTGCATAAGTTTGTCATTTATGAAACTGAATAGGAGATGAAATCTACGCATACATATAGGACAGTACATATACCGATATCATAAAACATTTCAATCTGTTCTACGAATGGGTAAGATAATACAAATTATAAACATGAAATACAAAACACTATGACATACCCAAACGTTTATATACAACACACGTACATATACATATATTTATACATATACATATACATAATGGGATTAATTATACATATGCATATGGGATATACAACAAAATACTATATCATCAAAAATATATACATATGAAAATTGCAAACAAGTTGATACAATAATAAATAAAACCAAACAAAAATATTTAAGTCAATTGTGTTTTTCTTTCATGCAGAGATGCTGCTTGGGCTGTAAATTTGAATAAGTAAGTATTTTTGAGTGTAAGCATAAGTATTCTTAAGTTAAGTAATTGTGGATTTCAATTAAAAAAAAAAACTAGAGAAACTGAACCTCCCAGCACTTTTCTATGTCCTCAGGCAGTCCTGAAAGTCGTGTCAAAATTCCGTTAAATGGGTATCTGTTTATGTTTAATTATTTTCAGTTCTTATGAATTCAATGCGAGCCCTTGTTCTAGTCCACCCGCCTTACCCACCTAGCTCTCAGAAGAAGAAAAAAGGCAGCTAAAACTCATTGTATGTTAATATTCAACGAAATCCAAAAGGTTAATGAAAGCATAAAGCGCCAAATACACTACCCAATTTTTTCGCAAAACGCTAATGTTATTAATTATAGACTATTTATTTATTTAAAAAAATAATAAGAAATGAAGAATATTATATCATTTCTTCCATTCAATATTCCTTTTCTATTTTGTTGTTTTAGAAGATTAAAGTTAAAAAAAATAGAGGCAAGCTAACTTCGGCTCGACCGAAGTTTATATACCCTTGGAGCATCATATATGCCTGCCAGTTTTTTGTATCGCAGCTATACGATATATTCATCCGATTTTGATCAAACTCTCTAAAATTGTGTTAAGACAGATAATATTTATAACTGAAACGCTACCATTGAAAACAAAAAAGTTTTTCTCACTAATACTATTTTTCCGACCGATCATTCCTATGGCAGCTATATGCTATAGTCATCCGATTTGGATAAAACTTGACAGAATTATGTGTTAGCATATCATATTGATCAGTAACGAGTTTGGGAGCGATAGCATTGAAAACAAAAAAGTTTTTCATACTAAAACTTTTTTTCAGACCTATCTTTTGTATGGCAGCTATACTATATAGTTGCCCGATTTGCATAAAACTTGCTGAAATTATGTGAAAGCATAAAAAACTTATAAATACGAGGTTTGGTAGCGATAGCATTGAAAATAAAAAAGTTTTTCTCACTAGAACTACTTTTTCAACCGATCGTTCCTATGGCAGCTATATGCTATAGTCATCCGATCCGGCCGGTTCCGACAAATGTGCAGCGTATTTGTACCAAAAGACTTCCTGCAAAGTTTGGTTACGATAGCTTTAAAACTGACGGAGGAGATAGCATAGAAACAGACGGACGGACGGACGGACAGACGGACAGACGGACGGACGGACAGACGGACAGACGGACATGGCTATATCAACTCAGCTCGTCACGCTGATCAAGAATATATATACTTTATGTGGTCGGAAATGCTTCCTTCTGTGCGTTACAAACATCTGGACAATTTTAATATACCCTCTCCAAGGGTATATCGATTCCGACGGGTGCAAACTCCACATAAAAAAGGGTGTCTGAAAGCTTTCGTAAAATTCCGACAGGGCTCTTGCGCTCTGTCGAACTCAGACAAACTAAAATTTAAGTTCTAAGTATTGCAACATTGTCCCAATCGATTTAATACTAATAACGCCAACTTTAAAAAAAGAAGTGAAAAACATTTTTTGTTTGTAAAGGTTTTGTCTTAAGACTGATCATTTCTTAATTCTATATGCTTGTACTAAGACACTCGAAATTTTGTCGGAGCCGAATTTGTTTGATAGTTTTCAGAGCCGCTCCGACAATGTAGTGTGACTGAAGGATCATACTCGCCGTAGGTAGCTAGCAACGGGAGTGGCGGGCGCAACTGAAACTACCACAGTAAGCCGGAGGATACTCTACTAAAATGGAGACTGCAATGGCTTAGGGCTGATTGGCCGTGGGCTGTGAAGGCTACGGAGGTGGGGCAATTGGCACTTCAAACGTATCAACTGGAGAGCCTCCGAAAAGATTCTCCGACACAAGTAATGCAGCTGTCGGTATCGGAATGCATTTTATTGGCCAGATTCCATAGAAATGGTTGCGACCCGTCCACTTTGATCAGCTCCACTTGTTTGTCCACCTTGCAGCTCTCCAAATAATTGTAGTTATGTTTTTAGTCTTCTTTGCTTTAACATTTTTCTGACAATTATGAAAAGTTTCATAATTTCTGACCCCCTTTCGATAACACTAGTTTAAAATATAATAAAATCGCAAAAAAAATCTTAACAAGGTACAAAATAAATTTGGCAGGTCATAGTAGTCGTTAAACAGAATAGTTTGAATGTTAACTATGCCTCCGACGACGCCCACAAAAACAATCAAACTAAGTCAATTTGCATGAATTTGAAACCTGCAATTTTTACTTAAGTGCCAATAACTTCTATATTCTTAAACGGATTTTAATGAATTATTTGGCGTTGGATTTTTAATACATAAATCTTTAGTGACCAGCAATAAAATAAATTTTACACAATTTTTTCGTGGTGAAAATCGGACTTAAAATCTAGCTTTTTAGAAAAATTGATCAATTTAATGCAATGTTGCCGATAAAAGGCTTTATAACAAATCAAGCACCGGATTAGGAAGTAGTGTATGAACATAAGATAGGACGTTCGATTACCTTCAAGAAAGCATTACCATTTCATAATGAATGAACAAATACTGAAGATACACATTTTCTAAAGGTACTTTTTCAGGAAACACCCCCAAAATAATTTACTTGGACGCATTTTTAGACTCAGATTTACATATGAAACGACTGTCAAATGGTCGGGATCGGAAATGCTGTAAACTAGTGTAATTTATCAGCTGTTTTCAAGAAAACGAGTTGGCAGTCCATGTTTATTGTCGAAGCGAATTGTTGGTGTCTCAGTACTCGTTAAGGAAATGCGCTCTGACAATTTTCGCGAGCGGATTTCCTGAGCTATGTAATTAGATGGGCTCCGACAAAATTTCGAGTGTCTGAGTACCTAGCTTTATATAAAATTGAACAAAGTTTGATAAAAATCGGGTGTCTATATCGTAATGGGAATTTGTATGGTAGGGGGAAAAGCTGCTGTTATGGGTCGATCGCAGCTGATCGTAGCGTGTGGGATAGACAGCTTATTGCCTATCGTTTGTTGGCGCGCGATTTAAAAATTATGATTATAAACTTAGGTACGGCAATACACCGTCTGTGTCTGCAATGGCCGTCTTTGCCCCAGCGGTTAGTGTGCTGGACTGCTGGGCGGGAGGTCGTGGTTTCGATCCCGCCTCTGAACATCTAATAATAAAGTTTTTTTCTTTCTTTAGAAATTAGCTTTTACACATACGGTCACCTTCACCAGCTAGTGGCGCCAGCTGTGAAGTAACTAGCCATGAAAATGCAAATTTTCAAACTTTGCCGTTCGGATTCGGCGTTAAACTGTAGGTCCCTCTCTCTTGTTCGAAAAATTTAAAGCACACACGGCAAGAGATTGGGAGAAGCTTGGCTTGGCCCCGTTGGAGGAGCTGTATAGCCAATTTTACATTTACGGCAATACACCAGTATGCCTTATCGGCTGCAATTTGAATGATTTTCCATTAATTATCGAGCGCTTTTTTCCAAGCAAGTTACTAAACACCGCAAAACTTCAAACAAATTTTGAAACTAGCTATTAATAAGTGTCACATAGCCAGGGGTGGGGCTTGAATGTCGCATGTTATTTATTCTAATTTGTTTAATTTAAAGCCAATGAATCTTGTAATTTCAAATTTGACCAAAAAGATAAGACCATACATGCATACATCTCATAATCTAGTTCCACAGTCCCAAAAAAAAGAATTGATACTTTTAGTATGTTTGTTTTGGCAGTTCCTTTGTATCATTAACGCAGAATCATTTGTGCGTGTCTCTGATTTCAAACTGCTGCGCTAGTTTCAATAGTCTTTTTTATATTAGTAGAGCTAAGAATTCGATCTTGAGAATTACAAGCAATCAGTAATAGGTTTAAGATTTTATTCAGATAGACATGGTAGGTTGGTGCCTTTAGACGCGGGGTTATAATTTTTATCAGTCCCTGATAAAATTCTGTATAAAAAATTTTGTATAATAAAATATTTTTTTTTAATATTAAGTAATAATATTGTAAAATAAAATTTTGTGTGATAAAAGAAAAATTTTATTAAAATTAATTTTTTTATATGACGAGAACTAACAGAAATTAAAAGAGAATAGACGTTAATAGAAAACGCCGCCAGCTAAAATTCCAACCGAATTCCACGTTCTTAGGGCCACAGAAATTTTTAATAAGTTGGTTTAAAACCCAATTTTAATTTTAAATTTAATTTAATGGTGGCCCTCACAGGGGCCTACGAGGACCCATCTGGCAACGCCATAAATCTTTTGATAAATCAATAAAGACCCAAGCAGATTTTTACTATGGAACAATACACGCCACAGAGAGCCTCTGAAATACGTTGAAATTTACATTCAACAGAATAAGTCAATTGTGAAAAACTCAACGTGCTTTTAAAAAATTTCACATTGCCCATTTGACATTGAATGGGGACCGTAAATAAGCAACATTGCCGTATTTACGCCACTGAAAATCCTCAGGAGATTCAAGAAGCGCCTTCATGACAAAAAAGTCACAGTTTGGTGCGGCGTTATGCGAAAACGGTCATTGGGCCGTATTTTCTTCCAAATGAAAATGGCCATGCTGTTACCATCAACCAGGAGCGTTAGCATCGCGACATGATGACCAATTTTGTGATGCCAATTATTCGTCGAAAGCGTATGAGGCAGTTCTGGTTTCAACAAGACGGCGCTCCACCGCACACAAGTCGCATAACCATCGATTTTCTGAAGAAATTGTTTCCGGGCCGTTTGATGTCGAAAAGTGGTGATTTGGACTGGCCACCGCGTTCGCCCGATTTGACGCCGCCTGACTTCTTCTTGTGGGGATATTTGAAGTCAAAGGTTTACGTTAAACAAGCAAAGGACCGTAGAGAGCTCAAGGACAACCTTCGTGGAGAAATAGCTCTAAAGCCATTAATTGAAAGATACCATAAATTTTTACTTGTGAACAAATTAAACAAACGTTTGCGCGCCATTATATTGGGTGGAGAATTTTGTCTTTAAAGTGAATGATTATGTTTAAATCATCCAAAAAAAAAATATAAAATCAAAATTTAAGTTTATTATTAAATTATATAATATATGGGAAATTTATTTCTGTTTTATTTATCCCTGGTTTAAAAGATTTCTTGTGTATTTGGATTTCTGTTGTTATATTTAAAACTTTTAAATTTTTTTTGAAATCACTAGTTTTTTTGTGGATAAAAAAAATTGTTGAATGATTAAAAATTTTTGTGGCATGCTTTTAAAACATACGGTTTTGTCTTTAAAGTGGAGTGGCATGTTTGTGCTTCACTGTTCATAACATCCATTATATCGAATTGAATTCCCAGTTAACGCAAGGGACTCCACTATTTTCCTTAGTTCATTTTCATGTTTATTTCTTTAGAATTCGTGTGTAAGCTTTTCACTTAGAATACAACAACACATACTGTTTCGTATGTACATAGAGCTAAGTATATCTTATCATTAAAAATCGTATAAAAAATATACATTATTTATATACCAGATCAATATCCCAAGAAGAACACAACATTGGGAGAGAGAACAGCTGGAGTCATGAGGGGAGTAAGAGAAATGTAGCAAGAGCAAAGATGTGTAAAGTCAAAGAGAAGGGAAGCAACAGATCAAGATGGTCGCCTGGACTTTATAGAGAGCATTAGTGATGATAGTAGGCATGCGGATCAATAGGACCGGGAGCGGGATAGTGGGCATAGGGACTGTGAGCCAGGGCTGGATAGGCGGCATGGAAGTGAGCGGGAACCGGAGCAGCGACGGGCACGGGAACAGGTGCGGGAGCCGGAGCAGGTCCAGCCCTATGCAAGGCAGTCAATGCCAAGGGATAGGACAGTACTGGGGCTGGCTTGGGTACAGCTGGTAGTGGGGGTGCTGGTGCTGGTCCCGGCACATGCAAAGGCAGAGGCGCTGGAGCTGGGGCTGGCTTATAGGCCAACGGTTCCTTGCGCACCACAGCATTGAAACCATGATGCGGATCAGCTGTGTAGTCTACGGTGCGTTTGGTGCCATCTGGATCGACCAACGAGTAACTGCCCTTGACCACATCGCCATGACGGGTCTCATGCTGACTCTTCAAATCGCCCGTATAGCCATCCTGTATGTCATAGCCAAAGGAATATTTGGGTTCAGGATCGTAGGGTTCAGGGGCCGCAGGTTTGGGGGCTGAAAAATTAATCCGTATAAATGTTTCTTTTGATCATTTTTTGGTCTTAGCTGCAAGCTCACCAGGAGCCACATAGGCGGGGGCATGTAACGGTCCATGATGCGGTGCATAACCCGCATACGAGTGTAGGGGTCCAATTGGTCCACCATAATATGGGCCAGGTCCAATCACGCCAGCATAGGCAATGCCAAGTGCGGCGCTAAGCAAAAGTAGCTGGGGATTTAAAAGATGTTTCAAGTGTTAGAGGGTTGATCTTCATATTGCTAGCCCAGGCTATCTAAAAAGTTGGGAATTTTTTCCTACTTTACTCAGAAGTTGTTACTCAGAGTAGTTAGGCTTCTAAATAAGATAATGTAACCAGTTTCTTCTCAAAGACCGGGCAAGAAGATATTCCGCCTTAAGAGACAATCGACAATTCTAAATGCTATCAAAAACTAAGATTTAAAGGTTTTCAGACCTGATTCGGACCTTAATGACTTCTGTTTTATTCAACTAATTGCGAATTCAACAACGACGCTCCAATTACACTATACAAATGTAAAAGATAATCCTCCTGCTCACATACATACCTTTAGCATAACGTTATCCTTGCTCTCTCACACCTGATCTCCTTGCTACACTTCTCAAATAACCCAATCCCAAGCCACCTCTAAACGGTGGTCTGCTCCAAACAAAACGACGATTGCGCTTTAATGAAGAAACTAAAACTGCAAGACTTGCATCGAAGTTCTCGCATTTTATACCAAAGACTGGCCGCAAATGTCGCCTGCTTCACATGGCGCACCAACAAATACATAAACTAATTTAAGATCAAGAGAGAGACAGAGAGACCAACAGCAATGATCATGCACATGGCACACCGTTTCGACTGGGCAACCACCACCTGGCGGCGAATCGTGTGCCTGGCTTCAACTTTGCCGCAGTTATCGTGTCGACTTAGAAAGGTTATTCTTCCGCTAAACCATTTAAAGGGACCTCCGAGACTCTTGCCCTTTCACTTTTGTTGTGCTTCTTTGTTTGTCTTTATTTTTCGCTTGGCAATTATTTGTGAAAATTTATTTCGATTTAGACAATTGAAATGTTAAATTATTATCTAGGCCAGGATTTTGGTATACGTAATTAGTGCCCGGCTCTGGCCAACAGAAGAGCCGATCTGCACATAAATTGGCTGGCTGGCAGTGGCTTTGACTATGGCGCTTGCTTATGCGCAAAAGGTCAGACAGTCGGCAATTGAATTAAGAAAAATGCCGGGAGAGACCCGAGTAGTTGGGCAAAATGCAGACACCCGCAGCAACTAATACAGCGAAAGGTCAATGTGCGCTAATGTCGGCACCATTCAATAGTGCGGTGGCTGCAACCCAGACCAGACAGAGCATACCTGAATCACTGAGTGCTTTAATAATGTCATTAATAATGCTCTATCAACAACAAGGGTACATATTTGTTTATGTTGTCGTTCGTCGAACAGTCGAAGCTGACTGATCAGATTGCCAATCAAGAAGACACAGAGTAAATAGCTTGAATGGCATCTTTTCCATTTCTATGCTATACCTTCATCTTGTCTTGGTTCTAGTGTAATAAATGGTACAAAAGATGGCCTAAATAGCATTAAAGGGCATAGCCGGAATTGTAGGGGAAGCGGCCCTCAATGCTATTAATTTTTTGAGTATGCAGTTTTAAAGTACATCAAAAACTAAATAATAAGTTTTATTAAAAAAGTTTTATATAAAAATTTTAAAATAACAGTTAAAAAATTTTTTTGTTATTGCAAGTTATGAAATAACTTGTAACTCACCATTTATTTTTAAACTTATAACAGTTACAGTCCCTGATATTTTCAATGCATTTTGTGTATCAATCTAGTTGTCCTGCCATAATTTTAATTCATTTTTCCGGATTAGCCGGCGTCAACAAAATTTGTGAAAATAGAAGAGCCTTTAGGCTACATGCCAAACTAACTAAATGCCAATTTTCTTGGCTATTGGGCGCCTTTATGACCCATCGGAAGAAAATATTATAAATGAAGATGTACATTTTGGAGAAGTAAAAAATAGAAGCGCCACATACGATGCACACAAACTACACAGGAAGAGGGAGAAGAGTGAGCAGTGGGAGGATTAAAAGAGAAGGAAGGGTTGGATGAGGAGGACAGTGCAGAAGGATCTTAAGCGTATCCTTTGTGTGTGGTAAAATTATATTTGTTCTTAACATTCTTTTTGCAATGACCATCTCAAATTGTTGTAAGATCCTCACTAGAAGTGCAAGTTGTTTCAGTTTAGCCATAAAAAGGCTAAAGAACAACAAATCAGCTGGCGCTGATGAGCTGCCAGCTGAATTGTTCAAGGCTGGAGGGGAAGAATTGGTAAGGTGCATGCACCAACTTCTTTGCCGTATATGGGTTGACGAAAGCATGCCCGATCCCGATTGGAATCTAAGTGTCCTATGCCCAATCTTTACAAAAGGATCAGTCTCCTTCCCATTCCATATAAGGTTCTGCAGCATTATTTGTGAACGTATAAAGCCGCTTACAACTTTTGGACCTTACCAATTTTTGTTTTTAACTTGGTAAATCACCACAATCATATATATGAAAAAAAAAAAAAAATAACATTTTTGTGTTGATTATAAATCAGCCTTCGACACACCGATAAGGTTAAGGTTCTTGGAAGCACTGTCTACTTTACTACGTTTAGAAGTATGCAAAACTCCGTCCCAATAGGAACTAACCTCTTCGAGCCTTTTGATACCAAAATAGGATTTAGGCGGGGGGATACCTTATCGTGTGACTTCTTTAATCAGCTGATGGAGTAAATACTGTTTGTGCCAAAGTAAGCAGCAAAATTACTACCATAGAATGCAGCAGGACTTCAACAATGTAAGAAATAGCAAGGACTTTTGGAAGCTGGCGAGAAAACTAAACGGTCAAAGTGTAAGAAAAAAATAGAAGCTGATACTGCAGCACTAGCCACGCACTTTCACATGCTTCTGTATACACCGGATTAAACAAACCCTCCACGCTACTTTCTTACTACACCTACAAATCATTTTCTGGACAGAAGCATTGAAGTTGATGAACTTGAGATGGCTCTCCGAAACTGTAAGGATAAAAAGGCACCAGGGAAGAACGCCTCACCAGAGTTCATTAAAAGCATCACAGAAACATATAACTGTATTTTCAACGGAGGAACAGCACCCGAGTCCTTTAGGAAAAATTTGGTCTTCCCAATATACAAAAAAGGTGACCCCAAAATACCTGCAAACTACAGAGGAATATCGTTTCCAAAATGTAATGGCAAAGTGTACGCGTCAGTACTGCTGCGGCGCCTGACATCTTGGGTAGAAGACTGTAAGCTCTTAAGCGAGTACCAAGCGGGTTTCAGGAAGGGATACTGTACCATAGACTCCATCTTTATACTAACCACCATTGCAGAAATCATACCTGGAACAAAAAAAGAAGCTCTACTTGTTATTTTTGTTGATTTTAGTGCAGCCTTTGACACCGTAAATAGAGAAGCGCTCCTGTTTAAGCTAGGTAACTTAGGACTGTCAACTAAATTCATAATGTCGATTAAAAGCCTATACGACAATAATACCACGACAATATGGGATGGCAGCAAATGCTCGGAGTGGTTTCAGTCAAACACTGGAGTCAAACAGGGATGTATTTTGAGCCCGCTGTTGTTCGCACTCTATATAGACGACCTTCATACAGAGCTTCCAGGCGGTGCGGTCATAGGTGACACAACATGCAAAATCTTAATGTATGCGGATGATATGGTGCTGATGGCGGAAACCCCGAGAGAACTACAACGCATGATAAATAAGACCGCAGATTTCTGTGATAAATGGAGACTTCGAATAAACTGTGAAAAGTCAAAAATTCTAGTAGTCCGGGATGGCAGGGGACGAAAATCGAAACTTGAACAGTGGTTTCTTAAGGAAGAACAACTCGAGACTGTACAGGAGTATAAATATCTAGGCGTGATTCTCACCCAAAATATGGATATGGAAAGGCACCTCACAAACAAACGCAAGGAAGCCACAAGGGCGATAAACAGCACATGGAACACTTTTCACGGGAAACGGCAAATAAAAGCAAGCGCCAAATATAATCTTTTTGAGGCAACATCGGGTGCGATTATGTTCTATGCGTCAGAGGTATGGGGTCTTAACGAGTATGAGGAAGTTGAAAAACTAAGTCGCATGTACTTGAAAAAAATATTCAAACTCCCACAGAACACTCCCAATTACGCTTTGCACTTGGAAACCGGCTTACCCACTCAACACCACTCCACGCTCAGCAGACATTTTAACTATATGGCAAAAGTAATGCGACTTACGGATCAAAGACTACCAAAGATTATAGCCAAGCACCTACTAGAGGAAAAGTCACAATGCTTTGCAGTATGGCAATCGCTTTTTGCCGAGTACGGAGCAGAATCCCAAATCGACGATGTCGAAAGCTGGCAAAAATCGCACACGACAATCTTGGCAAATATGGATGCACAACACAGAGTCAGATGCGAGAATAGGGCTCGGACCAGCGATGTAAGGCTCATATATAAAAGATTGAACTACAATTTGGGCGAAAACAATTATTTCCGCGACAATCTCGAGACCAGGCAAATTAGCATCATCTTCAAGGCCAGATGTGAGATGCTGCAACTGGGTTACAAGCCCCACATAAGTGATGATCACTGCACCCTCTGCAATTTGAACGTGAGAGAAGACGTGCTGCACTTTATTGCTATATGTCCGATTTTAAAAGAGATAAGGTTTCGCTATTTTGGTACAAACACCCTGACTGCAGTCTCAGCTGTCGATCTCCTGAATGGCTCAAACTGGTCGTTGCTTGGATCATACATAAGCGATATTTCTACTTATAGGCGTCAAATAATAGCAGGAGATTTTTAAACTAAAATTGTTATAAATTAAGCTTATTATTTTTAAACATGTAAAACATTCACAAGAATGGACAAACGTGCTAAGCCAAAGCCAAGAAAAACTATGAAAATTAAATAATAATACTACTAAAAGAGTTATATATGAGTAACAAACAAAAAAGAAATGGATGAAATGATATTAAAAAAAAAAGGGGGGAGTGAGGGGGAAATTGGTTTTTGGGGGGTGAGGAGTCAGGGTGAAGGAGGAGAAGAGAGGTAAAGTACATACTATAAAAAAATTTGGGTTATTTATAAGTTAATTGTGTTTTTGTTTTATAAAAAAAAGATTGGAATTTTATTTATAATTATATATATTATAGGGGAGAGAGAATATCATAAGGATATATGGGTTTTAAGTTTTTATCTTGCGGACGTTTTATCGAGGATTTATAATGGGTAAAATATTTTTTGTGTATGGGTGGTGAATTGAGTGTGTAATTTTTAGGGGAAACTAGTTTTTGTAAAGCTCATAAAGCAACAGCGGCTGCGCTGGCTGAAACAAGCTGATGAACAAGCTCCAGCAAAAATGGTCTACAAGAGGAATGCGAAAGAACGGGGAAAAGGCAAAGTGGAACGACCACCTCTAAGATGGGACGACCAGGTGCGGGAATACAGCTGCCAAGCTTAATGTGACCAACTTGTGCCAGCTCGGACGGAGCAGAAGCGACTGGAGGGCATTATTTTCAGAAGCCGAGACCGTCAAACGGTTGTGATGGCCAATAAAGTATTAGTAAAGATTTGTGAAAGTGATTTTAATCAACTGGCAATCCGAATGATGCCAGAAAGATGTGGAGAAGTAGCAATCGATGAACAGAATCTTAAGAAAATACATCTTCGTTGAAGATCATGCTGCTAATGTCCCCCAAAATGGGTAAATAAGCTGGAGAAGGTAAAAGTATTTCGGAAACATTAAGTAAGAGCTGATGGCGATGGTTGGTTCGATGGTTGGCTTTTAGTCAAGTTTTAGGTGCATAACCGACCGACCTGGTATCTGGAAAAAAGAAGAATTAAAATAATAATTTATTCATTTGCAATTTCTGTCACCATCCACTTCAGACAGTTTTTTACTGCATTTAATTTATGGCCACAAATTTGTATCTAAGATCTGCTTTAACTATTGACAGCTTAAAGGCATTGTTCTGTGCAAAATGCGACAAAGTATCAAAGTCATGACATTAGCATTGTTAGCTCGACTTATACTTATGTATTGCCTTATAAGAAACTGCGGGTAAACTACATTTAGTTGATCTAATTATGATTGTTGACGGATGTTTTGTTCTGATTTGACTGTGTCATTGGCAGTTACTTAAAAAGCGACCAGCTGTTTTTGTCATAATCCGTTTTGGGGAAAATTTGGAATGTGGCGCTGTTTTGACTAAAAAATTAATCATTGACAAAACAATTATAAAATCGAATATTTCCTTATTTTGACCTTATGTTTCCCGATATTTCAATACTGTATTCATTTCTATTTATTCTGTTCGAATAAAGTAACATTCAAAGTTAATCAAATGTAGTTCGATTTATATTTATGGACAAAGTAGTTGCCTTATAAGAAACTGCAGTTAATATACTTTTTAGTTGTCCTACTTATGATTGCTGACGGATGTTTTAGCGTTTAGATCTGCCTGTGTTATTGGCAGTTAAACGCGACCAGCTGTTTTTGCTTTTATCACTTTGTGTGGGATTTGTGACCAGTTGAGAGTTTTGCTTCGCGGAGAAATGCACTATTTTTTGACAGTTCGCAATTGCATTTGGTCAGCAGAGGGTGCGGTTCTAGTCAGTCGACTTATATACAAGTATGGACTTTGTTTGTATACTGGATAAATGTGGCAATTTTGGACGCTTTCAACTTGTGATTTTATTGTTATACGGTTATACGAATATCTTGGGTTCGCTGCACTATTTCTCACAAACTTTGATCACTTTTACACCAGAGCATTGGTAAGTGTACGAGTAATCGAGGGGAAATCGTTGAATACCAAGCGAAATTTGATTGAATTAGGTGCTCTCATGATGATCTAAAGGGCTTAAGTGTGGAACACTTACGTTCCATCTACGCAAATGTATCGCAACCTGCTTGCACTTTACTAGATGGTGTGGCTAATGGCACAGGAATTGTTGCTGAGGGGGCAAGTGCAGTGATTGGATATTCAAGCGTGAAAATGGCTATGAAAGCTTGACAACTGAGGTAATTGACTGGCCCTCTCCACAAACCTTTAATCAATTTTGTCTTTTTAAATAGCTCAAATGGGTGTGCGATAAATCCCATCAACCAGCCGTGGGTCAATCGTTTTTCTTTATGGGTTCGGTGGTAGGTACCGTCACTTTTGGGTTTCTATCGGATCATATAGGACGACTGCCTGCTTTATTGATGGCCACAGTATCGGGTGCAGCAGGAGATTTTATGACCTCATTTGTGAATACCTTGCCCTGGTTCGCCTTCTGCAGATTTGTAGCGGGTCTATCGACTGATACTATGTACTATTTGATGTACATTTTGGGTAAGTAATGGGGTGAGAGAAAAAAATTGTTCAATTAAAAATGTGAAATATTTTGTAGAGATAAAAATCACATGCTGAGTGTCGTAACCTGCAAAATTAATCAAATGGTTTTACAATTTTTAATTCTTATTTTTTTTCGCACAGTATTAAGTATTGAACTAGTATCACACTCAAAATTTCATTACTATATCTATACTTATAAATCTGTAGGCCCGACTGACTGACATATTATCAACCCACAACCAAAACTGCTTATCCTAGAGATCTCAGATTTGGCATAGACCTTCCTTTAGTTATGCAGGCGCGCACTAAGAAAGATAATTTGGAAAAATTTGTCCGCGAAGTGGGCGAAAATGCCAAAGAAAATTTTATATGGGGCCACATGAAATGAATTGAGGCGCTCAGGCAGAGAAGTAAGAACGAGTATTAAAGAGAAAATTAGCTGAGTCGACAACGCTTCTGTCAGAAATTAGGGGGGGAACGGGAAAAACTAAAGAGCGCAGAAAGGTTGAGTCATGCTGCGAAGAAAGGGTTGGGGGAAAAGCCAATTTGATTTGAATTATAATTGAAGAGTGGCTGCCATGAGATCAATTTGTTTTGATAGTTTAACGAAACGGGACTTATGTCGAAGTTTTATCCAAAAATATTGTCTCTTTAATTTTTGGAAAATGACTTAGGAATCTATACCTTCCCAATTATGGGCAAGCTGGGGTTGTCGATATTTTTCAAAATATCAATATCGATATTTGATATATCGGGTCCAAAAACATCGATATATTTTTCTTTTTTAAAGCTTAAGAAAACTGAAAAGTTTTTAAAGTACGTCCCCACCGCCAAAAGTCCATTTCTAGTCGCCGTTATACCTTATCTGTTCGATTGATGTAATATAGAGGGAAAAATCAACAAAGCGTACAGCAAAAACAAAAAACCCTGGGTCCAAATGAATTCTTAGTCAGTTTAAATCGATCTCAAATATTAAAGATATTTAAGAATTTTATCTTTTGACAGGTGTAAAAAAATTTTTTTTTTATACCCTTGGAGAGGGTATATTAAAATTGTCCGGATGTTTGTAACGCACAGAAGGAAGCATCTCCGACCACATAAAGTATATATATTCTTGACCAGCGTGACGAGCTGAGTTGATATAGCCATGTCCGTCTGTCTGTCTTCCGTCTGTCTGTCCGTCCGTCTGTTTCTATGCTATCTCCTCCGTCAGTTTTAAAGCTATCGTAACCAAACTTTGCACGAAGTCTTTTGGTACAAATACGCTGCACATTTGTCGGAACCGGCCGGATCGGATGACTATAGCATATAGCTGCCATAGGAACGATCGGTTGAAAAAGTAGTTTTAGTTAGAAAAAACTTTTTGTTTTCAATGCTATCGCTACCAAACCTCGTATTTATAAGTTTTTTATGTTTTTCACATAATTTCAGCAAGTTTTATGCAAATCGGGCAACTATAGTATAGCTGCCATACAAAAGATAGATCTGAAAAAAAAGTTTTAGTATGAAAAACTTTTTGTTTTCAAGGCTATCGCTCCCAAACTCGTTACTGATCAATATGATAAGCTAACACACAATTCTGTCAAGTCTGATCCAAATCGGATGACTATAGCATATAGCTGCTATAGGAATGATCGGTCGAAAAAATAGTTTTAGTGAGAAAACTTTTTTGTTTTTAATGGTATTTTGGAGAATTTGATCAAAATCGGATGAATATATCGTATAGCTGCCATATAAAAAACTGGCAGGAATATATCATGATCCAAGGGTATATAAACTTCGGTCTCGCCGAAGTTAGCTTTCCTCTATTTTTTTTATTTAGAAATTGTACTTCTACGAAGAAACGAACCTAAAAGTAAAGAAAAGCAATCCTGAAATGCCATAGTTGGATCAAGTTGAATGGAGGAATTCATTTTAGACCAGTGGTGCACAAACGCACACTATCAAGCTTTGCGATGGTGTGTGTAGCAGCGAAACACGAAGTAAACGTCATTATGTCAAACATGGGCTACAAACAAACAAATAAATGTGTGTGCGTGCTATTTATAGAGCACACGTATTCTCTCTCCATGCGTGTGTCGGCTGCGACGCCGGCAGCATTTTGACTTCCTATCCCATGGGGTAAAAAAAAAAGTTTGGTGCACCACTGTTTTAGACCCATGATTTTGGGCGAAATTTTCCGAAGATTTCTGTCCGTCCGTCCGTCTGTCTAAATGAACTCGTCGATCTCAGAGACTATAAGAGATAGAGATACAAATTTTTGCATGTTCATAGGTGTATACCAGGGGTGCCCAGAACGAGCGTTAGAACTTATACAAATGCACTAAATATATTTCAAGCAGTAACAACAAAACGAGAGAGAAAGAGAAACCCGATTTCTGTTTGAGTGTGTGAGTGGTCGTTGCTACGCAGATCTGCCTTGATAGCGCAATTCAATTTGTTGTTGCATTCGAGTTTGCGAGAGACATCGGAGAGAGAGAGAAGAGAGGCACATATGATGTTGTTGTTGCAGGTCTGAGCGCGGCAACAACAAAACGCAGAGCACGCATATGTTTTTGTTTTTGCTTTTTGTTCTCTTTGGCATGCGCAAAGTCTATACGCGCAGGCAATTCCTTTGCGTACTACAACAACACATGCGTGCTTTCCGGAATGGCTGTGGGCCACCCTGGTGTTTTCTAGTACGCAGATGAAGTTTGTTTCAGATTTCCAAAATTTCCCCCCCTCCTCCCTTAAACCGCAAAAAACTGTCAGAGCCACAATTTTAAAGTTACAACATCGTCGCATAATATATATTATCTTAGGCCTTAAATCTATCTATTCTGAAAAGCACAATGAGATCGGAGCAAAAACACCAAAGTTATTCACGAAACAAAATTTGCCCACCCGCCCACGCTTTGGTTATTGCGCACTGTTTGCTGCTTGCGCGTTTGTCAATTGTACAGGGTATTTTGAAGTCGGGCTACTCGACTGCAACTTCTTACTTGTTAAAAATGGATTTTGAGGTCCGTTGTAATGGATATTTTTTTCCGATATCCTGAATCAGCCCTTGTAACTCACGTTATGCAAAACTGAAACTGTCTTCTAAGCTTGGAATAAAATCATTTTTTAAATATCTGTTCCAATTTGCGAGCTTTGACATAACACTACGTCCATAATTCCTTATCAATTTGTTCGTATTTCATCAGGAAGGTGTACCAAGCTATAATCATTTTTTAGATCTGTGCGTTTATACGCATAGATGGAGGGACAGGAGGGCCCGGTAGATGATGTTGATGAAATTAATTTATTATGCAAAATTATGTAACAAGGAGAAGGAATTATTTCCGACCCAATAAAGTATAAGTACTTCGTCTGTCCGTCCGTCTTTCCGTCCGTCTGTCCGTCCGTCTTTCCGTCCGTCTGTCCGTCCGTCCGTATGAACAAACAGATCTCAGAGATGGTAAGAGATAGAGGTTTGACATGTATGGGACAAATGCTTCTTATACTTGCAGGCAGATCAAGTTTATTTTCAATTTCTGCCACGCCCCCTCCCGCCCCCGCAATTTTGAAAAAACCTCATATCTCCCACAGTTTTGTAGTTAGATGATTCGTACCTTCTATAGATAGTTAGCAATATGTATCGATTTGCCAAAGAAATGATAAAGATCGGATGAGGGGTTGTGAAGTTATGAGCAAATAAGTGAATCAGCAAATGGATTAGGAATGCTCACCGGGGAGTGTACTTAAACCAAGTTTGCTGCAATTTCCAATCCCACCCTCCACAATCTTAAAGCGAAGTAGAGAAAAAAGCTTGAAAGTAAATAAAGTAAGGAATAAGACATGTGAGAGCCGAGCAAACGAAGATATGAGCGCTCCCCAATCAAATAATTTTAACTGCATTCAGCTCCTACTCTAGGTACAGAGTATATTATAGTCGGGCTTGACCGACTTTCTCACTTGTTTTTAATTTATTGAATCTTCTCTTAATGAGACTAACAATAAGTATTCAAATCTCATTCTAGAAACTATTATAAAATCATCCCCTATTGGAGGTAGTTTAAGTTCCGCGGCCCTTTAATTCAGTCGCAGGGAGGAGGCGAGAAGCCGTTGCTTGCGAGGATGAGAAATTGTGCAAGTTCATTAGGGTGGGCAAGAAGCTTCTCGGAATATTTGCGTTCGAGGTGCTGGTTTTCAGTTTCGTCCAATGGGATCCTTAGGTCGTTGTGGATACACTCGTTGCGAACCATGGTGCTCCAGTGAGTGTTCTAAGATAAAAGTCCAGACAGAAATTCCAGTTTTAGAGGGGAGCTGGAGTTAATTAGCCAGTGAAGGCTGTTGACCTTTAGCTTTATTTGAAGTGATTGATATTGTTATTCGGGGGTCTGTACAAGACATACAGAAAAGGAAACAAAACCACGTGCTCACGACTTTTTTTCTTTTCTGCCAAAGAAAAATCTACTTTGTAGTAGTAAACTGACTGAAATGCAAACTTTCTCGTCCCATGCGTGAGACACGTGATAGACCTCAGCTGCTAAGAAGCTAAGTGGAAGTAATATTTGGATAATTTGCTTAACTAACCTTTCTCTCTATATTTCATAGTTTTCGAGTACCTCAGTCCCGATCGTCGCACCTTCGGTCTCAATATCATACTTGCCATCTTCTATTGCTTTGGACTGATGGCTTCACCCTGGATTGCCATTTGGATAGGCAACTGGCGTCAGTATCTCTGGCTAGTCTCATTGCCCGCCTTGGGGGTCTTGGGCTATCCCCTGTTCATCTGTGAGAGCGCTCAGTGGTTGGTTACCAAGCACAAATACGATCAGGCAGTGATCTGTCTCAAGCGAGTGGCCAAATTCAATGGACGCCAGGTGGAGGATGCCGCCTTCGATGAGTTTGTCAAATTTTACCGTGGCAAGCAGACCGAGGAAGAGAAACTAAGCCCGCAAGTGGATACATTTATGGGCATGTTTCGTACACCACGTCTACGTCGTTTTACGCTGGCACTGCTGATCAAGTCGTAAGTTGTGGTTTATTAAATTTGAAATATTTTTTGATATTTGTTTGCATTTTAAATGCAGAGTCATCATCACCCTCTCTGGCGATGTGATCAATCGCAATATGGAGGGTCTGGGCACTTCCCCTTTCAAGCTATTCTCTCTGACCTCCATTGTATATTTACCCGCTGGAGTAACCATACTGCTGCTGCAGAACAAAATCGGACGTAAGGGCATGGCCTGTGGTGCTTTTTTTGTGGGTGGAATCATTACCTCCGTTACGGGCTATCTAATTAGCCTTTTAGATGCTCAAGAAAATGCTTTAGTATTGGCCATAATGGTGGGATTGGGTCGTTATGCCATTACCGTTTCCTATGATGCAGAAATCCAATATGCCGCAGAGATAATACCAACTAGTGTCAGGGGCAGGGCTGTTGCCAATGTACATGTCATTGGTTTGGCCTCCAGTGCCCTGGCGTTCTATGTGATTTACCTGGCGCAGTTCTACAAGCCTTTACCATCCATTTTCATGGGAGTTCTGATGTTTTTTGGAGCCGCCTTGTGTTTGACTCTGCCGGAGACACTAAATAAGTGAGTAAAGAGAGTGTTGCCCATACATCTATTACACAAATTGAAAATTTTCCAGAAAACTACCCGAAAATCTGGCAGATGGTGAACGTTTTGCTTTGAACGAGAGTTGCTTATATTTTCCCTGCTTCACAAATAATAAAATTGATAATGCATAATGATTAATTCCTGTACCCAGCTATATTCTTAAATCCATACACAACACACACATTTCACTGGCTATATAAACAAAAATAGGCATGCAATTATTATTATCATCCAGTTTTGGCCACCCACTTAAAAGCTGCCGATGGAAAATGCCATGATAATGGCTGAACAAAACAAAAAATACAAATCGCATCGCACGCGAGCAAATCGGTGATCACAAACCTATATATACTCTTACTTACATATATTTCTCTTGATATTAAAATTTCATTTCATTTGGAAAGTGCAACGTTCAGCGATGCGAATTTCCCCTTTAGATCAAATTTAACTTTCGTGCCGGGCGGTTGACATGACTCGAGTATTTGCTTTATTTCACCCTGACGGTCAGTGACTTGACTTTATTTAGAGCTAACAATGTAATATGAAATTACAGTTACGGAGCATTGGCGACTGAGGCCTTCAGCTCTGGATTCTTTAAGTGATTGTGTGATTTTGGAGAATTTGATCAAAATCGAATGAATATATCCTATAGCCGAAGTTAGCTATCCCCTCTATATTTTTTTCTGTGAATTTTGCGCGGTATATTTCATATAACTAACTGGCTATAATAAAAAAGTTGGTTTCAAATTTTTCCGCCGCCCCAATGTTAGAAATGTTATATCTCCCAAAAGTTTTAAAGATAGAGGATTCGTTAGAGTATAGTTAGCAAAGTGAGATCTGTGTTTGTGCCGAAGGAAAGGAGCGAAAACGGACAACCCTCCCCCTCCACCAAACAATGTGCAAACTTTTTGGATGTACTTCTGGAGCAGGAACGATTGCTTAAAAACATGTTTTCATGTAGGGCTAACGGGTATATCCTGAGTGTCGTAAGGTTGTTCAACCGAGTTCTTTAGATGTTGAGGTTCGGTCAATTCTCATTTATATTCTGGTTTTTTGGTGGTTTATACGTTTTGGTTATCTTAGTGATAGGTGAATTTCTCGCTGTTATAAGGAATTTAAAGAGGTTTGCAGTAAGGAATTCGCATCTGTCTTCGATAGAGGCCACTCAAGCTTCGTAAAGGATATTGTTTGTAGGTGTTGTTCGGTGTTTATTGCTGATTTTATTGGGCGGATGGTGGTTTTTGAGCAAAAGCCGTAAATGGAAGGGCGTAGCTTGTGACATTTATGAGGGAGATGCTGTGGCAGTTGAATTTTGGACTCGAAAGACATTAAATTACACTAGTTTACAGCCAAAAAGACCCATTTCTACTGAAATTTTTGTTTAGTGTAGTTTGGAATGGTGATCTCAAAAATCGATTTCAAAAATTTTTTAATATCTCCCTTTTTTGAAAAATGATTTTTTTAATTTTTTTGGTAGGCGCTCTTACATTTTGAGCCATATCTTACTTACTAGTCAAGCAAGATATGAATAGAAATAGGATCATCGAACTGCCCGAAATCGCGTAGAACATTGTTTTTAAATCGGTTTAGCAGTTTGAATATAATAACCAAAAATATTTCAAAAAAATCGATTTTTTTGCTAGAAAATGCGAGAAATTTCATTTTTGAACGCCTGAAAAAAAATATTAAAAATCCAAAATAATATTTTTTTATTCTTTCCTGTCGCAGGAATTTGCTATTTATTTCTTGTGTGGGACATAACTAAAACAGTGTGACCATGCACCTAAAAGGTGGAAGGTCACTCTGATCAATCAGCTGCAAAGCACTGTTAACTCTTTGAATTTAAGTAAATTTAAAAAAATAAAAATAATATTTTCTGGAGGAAGCATGTTGCTCGGAGTAGGTGCTACAGGTTATACTTGGGAATGATAGGTCGATGGCTGAGCATGACACTTCACAGTGTGTCTCGGATGGCACAAAACATCACTGCAGCATGACCTCTAGGCTGCAAGCCAATCAAATGAAGTCTTTCGGATACAAGACCGTGGACCATGCATTTCTCTGGGCCGCCGCTTGACCAGGAAAGTCCATGGGACTCGAGCAGTAGCTACGGCATTGTAGCTCCATTGGCTTCTGGGCGATCCCTTCATTGGGTACGGAATGTTCAACTGCTCTCAATAAACTAGTCTTCTATGTAAGTTCCCTGATATGTGAGGCAGGCCATTATGGCCTCCAATAGATTTGCCTATGATCTGGCGACACACAGATTAGGAAGGCGACATCTCTCCGACCTTTTTGTCTATGGACAGCATCCCTCTGGCGGCCTTATCAATTTGACATAAGTCCCCTACCAATCTTTGCACGCTGATGGTTCCCCAGCCAGATGACAGCTCATAATAAAAAAATATAAAAGCCTTCCCCCCAAAATTTTCCCTCGTCACATCCAAAATAATTGTTGGCAACCCAGCCAGCAATATAGCAAACGTTATGCAAACCAAGCTTAAAGTAAGATTGCTTTTGCAAGCGTTGTCGTATGGCAGCCTACGACATTTACAAAACACTTGCTAAAGTAAGCTTTTTGCGCATGTCGTGTTCGGAGAAATTTCGTGAAACTTTCGTGCTCGCTCTCTTCGAAAAACTTCTGATCTTTTCGTGCTACGCAGCTGCAACTGGCAAGGGAGACAGAAAAAAGGTAACCTTAAGCAAAGGCTAGAAAAACGAGAAAGGCAAAGCTAACTTCGGGTGTAGCGAAGTTTAGATACACTTGAAACAGCTTGTCACAACGGTTAGCGACTTCGACCAAACTTCGCAAATCAGCTTAAAAACATGACAAATTACCCAAGACCGTGTTTGAGAGCGATAATATTGAGAACAAACCAGTTTTTCTCACTAAAACCCATTTTTCGAACGAACCATTTGTATGGCAGCTACAAGAAGTAGTCATCCGATCCGGTCGGATCCGACATATTAGCACGTGCAGTAAAAGAAGACTCTGTGCAAAGTTTCAGCTCGATAGCTCCAAAACTGAGGGACTAGTTCACGTAGAAACAGACAGACGGACAGACGGACGGACGGACAGACGGACGGACAAAGCTTAATCGACTCAGCTCGTCATGCTGATCAAGAATATATATACTTTATTTGGTCGGAGATGATTCCTTCTATGCGTTACAAACTTCTACACTTTTCAAGTGTATAAAAATGTGTATCTCATTCTCGTTGTCTTTCCTGAAGAGCGAACAAGTGTAAATTTTTCTTTAAAAAAGTAAATGCGGGCTTAAATTTATTTAATGTCAGCAGCAATAATATTAGGAAAAAATTAAGCAAGCATAAAAAATTACATTAAATACAGAGACTTTCACTCAATTCCCTTTGAATTAATTTTTACTTTTGATTTTTGAATAACAAAAATAACCAACCAGAACACTCACAAAATAAATGTTTAAAACGCTTTCTTATTTCTCTTACAATACGTGTTTTGTAACCGTATTTACAAAGCTTGTGGAAAGCGTATAAAAATAAATTATAAAACATGTTTTGCAAGCGACTTTTCTAAACTTATAAAGATGGGTGCGTTCCGACTATAAAACGCTTACTTTGATGCGTTTTATAAGTGTCATAGCAGCGTTTTAAAAGCGTTTGGCTTATGTTTGATACAAACATACAGAAATTTCGTAATTATTTAAAAATAAATTTTCGTTTGCTTTTACTTTTCTTCCGTTCTTGATTATTATTTTTATTTTGGATTTTGCTCACTTCATAAAGTGTCCAAATTGGCAGTTGAATTACGTTTCGATTCATATCTTGCTTGACTCTATCTGACAATTATGAAGTCAGATATGGCTTAATTTGTTAGAGCTCCTACCGAAAAAATGAAAAATTCATATTTCAAAAACGGAGCCATGAACAAATTTTTAAAATCAATTTCTTAAATCACCATTCCAAACTACACTAAACAATATTTTCACTTGAAATGGGTCATTTTTTTTTTTTATTTTTGTAAACTAGTGTTATGTTTGTGTTTTGTTTAAGAGAGAGTGCAAGTTTTTTCTGTGTGTAGTCCTAATATTTTAAGCTAGGATACGTTTTGAAGCTGAAGGTTTCCTGTCGTGCGCCTGAGTAGTCGCACCAGTTTGAGATCGATGTTAATGTTTTTTTTTGGTTTTTTACCTTGACCATAAGATTGAAGTCGTCTGCCTATGCACTTAAACCTGATGTTTTTTTTCTTTTGTTTTTCTTTTCTCTTTCTTTCCCCCTCTTCCTTTTTCTCTTCCTTCCTTTTTTTTCTCTTCTTCTTCCCTTTTTTCTCCCCTAAGTTTCTTACGTAGTTTGTTATTTTGGGCCTGTTTTCCATTCTGCTTTGGTCATATAGATTGAATTCCTATTCTATCGAAGCTTTTGCAAGTCTTAAAACTTATCGCTATGTGGTTTCTTCTGAGATAGCTCTTGCTTAATGTCTTCAATAATAGACTGTCTGTAGTCGACTTTCCCTTCTTGAATACTGTTTGACTGACATTATTGGCGTTGGTTGAGATTGTTGATGTGTGTGCTCTGAGTTCATTTGATGTAGATGCGGTATGAGAGTTGTGATTGGGTTTGTTGTTGGTTTTAGTTGATTTAGTGTCTTGTATACACATTAGGGCCGTTTTGTGGTCAACTTTCCGGTGTCTTAATAGCAACTGTTCCTTTTTTTTTAAAGTTGGGCATTTGCGATCAACTGGGCTGTGTTGAAACTAACTTCGGGGTGGTTTTTCCAGTTAAGACATTTCTTTTCGTTGTTACAGGTTTCGTTTTCTTCTGTGTGTTTGGTTTCTGAGCAGTTGTAGCAAGTCCCCTCTGGGCTTTTGCATATGGGTGTAGGATGTCCAAATGTAGGATGTACCATTTCGTAGCCAATTCTGAGAGATTCGGGTAGTAACGATGATTAGACCGGTTTCTATGAAGATTTGATCTTGTCTTTTTAAAATCTTGCGGACTTTGGTTACCTTGACCATAAGATAAGTTTTGGGTTTTTGATTCGTTCAGTATTTCTGATTCTTCTATGTTTCGTAGCTCGTTTAAGTAGATCACGCCTTAAGAGAAGTTTAGTGTTTTGTGTTCAGATGCCTCTACCTCCAATTCTCCCATTTTTTTGCATTTTCAAGAGTTAAATTGTTTATAGCCGGCACCCTCGGATCTTGTTTTTTTTTTGCAAGAGTCAACTTCTCCTCCGCAGGTGTAGTCGATGGCTTTCTTTATGAGAAATGGTGAAACTGTTTCGAATGGTTCGTTTGCGTGTTTATGTTGGAGTGATACTGGAAGTCTATTTATGTCGGGTGGTTTATCCATTGTTGTTGTTTTTGTGTTTTCTTTATAATCTCTTTTGTGTTTTGGTGTGTTTGTCTCAAGTAAGCTGTCAATAGTATTTGTTTTTGTTGTTGTTTGCACCACGCGGGGACACAGGAGTAGCACGTCTTATCTCCAAGAGGTTGAGAGGGAAACTGAAGTCTGTCAATTACCGTAAAGAAATCTGTTTCTTATCGTGTTCCGTTTATTTATTATATTTTTTTAAGCTGCCGCGCTTCTGTTTGATTTTCGCACAAGCTTCTTGCTAGTCCATAATTGCACTTCGTATGCGTTAAGAAGTAATACAAATGAAATAGGATCACAACAACAAAAACAAAATGTACAGCGTGTTAGCGAAAAAGCTTACGCCACAACAAAAGTGAAAATAATTAATAAAACTAAAATAAAATAAAAATATGCAAAAAAAAAATCGGAAAATTATTAATACTCCAAAACAGAGTTTGGAAAACTAACGTAACACAACGAATTTAGTTACTTAAAGTATAATAAAGTTTTATTAAAAACAATCATTTTACACAACTGGTAAGCAAATAAAAAATCAAATGCAAATTTTTTACACGTTTTTTAAACGTTCAAATATAAGCAAAACGATTATAAAACGCTGCTGTGACATTTATAAAACGCATCAAAGTAGGCGTTTTATAGTCGAAACGCATCCCATCTTTATAAGCTTAGAAAAGTCGCTTGCAAAACATGTTTTATAATTTACTTTTATACGCTTTCCACAAGCTCTGTAAATACGGTTACAAAACACGTATTGTAAGTGAAAAAAGAAAGCGTTTTAAGCATTTATTTTGTGAGTGTTCTGGTTGGTTATTTTTATTATTCAAAAATTAAAATTAAATTAAATTAGCGTTTTCCCTGTTTTAAGGGGAAATACAAAGTCCTCTTCCTTTCTTAATATGAGAGTGAAAGTCTCTGTAATAGAATTTTAATATAAATGTAAATAGTTGACTTTAAACTGCAAGTAAGCATTGTTACTTACGACGAATGGCAGTGGCGACAGTGAAGGCTCGAATGCATGTCTTGTCCGCAGTAAATTTTCTTGCACTTGATGTTGACAATCGTATATAATATGCTTTCTTAATTTTTCCCTAATATTATTGCTGCTGACATTAAATAAATTTAAGCCCGCATTTACTTTTTCACATTAAAATTTTCACTTGTTCGCTCTTCAAGAAAGACAACGGGAATGAGATACACATTTTTTTCTAGCCTTTGCTCAAGGTTACCTTTTTTCTGTCTCTCTTTCCAGTTGCAGCTGCGTAGCACGAAAAGATCAGAAGTTTTTCGAAGAGAGCGAGAGAGAGAGAGCGAGCACGAAATTTCTCTCGGTCGCCGAAACGACATGCGCAAAAAGCTTACTTTAGCAAGTGTTTTGTAAATGTCGTAGGCTGCCATACGACAACGCTTGCAAAAGCAATCTTACTTTAAGCTTGGTTTGCATAACGTTTGCTAAATTGCTGGCTGGGTACGTGTGCACACTTACAGTCGTCGGCTGTCGCTGTATGCGTACAAAAGCGCGGCTGGCTCTAGAGCGCTCCTCTCTCTCTCTGGCTTCTGAACAAAATTTCAAGAGAGCGAAAAGCCAGATGAAAAGCCAGGGGCAAAAAATCGTGTGCAAAAAATCGTATGGCGTTACTCATCTTCATATTCTAATGTCTTTGGTTGTATTGTATGTTCCTTTCCCTTGCGAAAATTAGAAGCACACAAGCCAAAAGCTTGTCCCTTTGGGCTGCGAAAAGCAGGGACGCAAACCACTGAAGAATTCTGGATGGTTTGGTTTAGTGATTTACAGATTTTTCAAACCAATGGTTCGGTTCTCAATGTGGTTTTCGGAGCAAATCAATCCGCGGTTTCGGTTTGGTCCGGCTTGTGTGTTACAGCTAAGTATTATATAATATTCATTTCAATTAAAAATACACCGAAAATTGGTTTTGATAACACAGTGCAACAGTAAAAAAAAAAACTACTCTACGCGGAATCGATTGTGGTACCAAAACTGAGTAAATTCAAAGCTGCGTTTGGCTAGTATGGTAGCATTCCTTTTTTTTTGGACCCTCAAAGTTTTTGGCAAAAAAAAGTGTCATTAGTAGCCGCAAACTGTCTTCGGCAAAGTGGTAGCTGACAGTCCGCTGAAGAAATTTTTCTTTATCGAACAATTATTAGTTAATCACACAAAAGTGTGCTCTTGAGTCATGACAGTTGAAGATTGAGTATAATTTTTAAACAGATTACTTGATAACCAAGTTAACGTGAGAAACCTAATTATGTAAAAAATTTTCAGCACATCCTATTTTGCATTGTTTTAGAAAATTTATCGATTTGGAAATGAACGATTTGATAAATGATTGTGAAGGTTTAAAAGTTTTAAAATCACCACCGACTAACGGCCTCAACCGCCGCAAATAATGTTTGTTAGTCTCCTTTGTTTTGAGCGTGTTGTCTACAGCACTTCACATCATCGTAGCGTCGGTCTCCCAGCTCAGCCTAGGTCACCCGTCAAGCTTTTACTTCCATATGGCACAGCTTTTATACTGGAGCTTCTTTATCCATATGACTCATAAATCCTAAGAATTTTTGTCACGTCAAGGTCAATTGCCGCCTTAATTGCCGCTGCTCAAGAGAGATTTCTCTTTGTAGATTTCGAGGCATTGACACAGACACTAAGTACTTCGCTTTGTTTCCGTTCCCCACTAAGTGCGTTAAATTTGACATCTTAATCTTTGAAAACGCCCTGCACGTTCTCTTTGCCCGATAATATTGTATTGAGTTCAAGTAGTGTTCTGTTCGTAATTATAAAAGCGTATCAAAGTGATAAAAATATACAAATAGACATACTTCAACTCCAGCGCCATACATTAAGCTCTCGTTTATAACTCATAAATCACATAAATATGCTGTACAAGCATTTCCTTTGTTCAAATCCCAGCATATGCCTTAAACATATAATGTACACAAACACACCATGTGTTTGAATTCGCCACGTCCTCAAGATATTTTGAATGTACAAATCAGTTTGTTTTCGATCGACTTAAAAGACACTCGCGTATCAAGCAAAAGCAAATTTGCAGCTGTGACCCTAAATACGATTTATTTGCCCGATTTGTTGGAATATTAAAGATTTTGGAGGATTGATGAGTTACCCAACCTTAAACCTTTTTTTGTTTTTTAAATTTTTATTAAAAGCGCTCAAATGAAAAACTCCATACAAAAACAAGAATGAAAGTCAGTCAATCCCAACTATTTATGATGTCTCTGTAAACCTAAATTTATATTGGTTTTAAAAATTTTTCTGGCACCATGTCTTCAAATTTGATGATAATTGGCCCAAAGGGAGCTTATTATGAAAGATGCTTTACCCCAAAATATGATTTTTTGGAGCTCTTTTTGAGTGTCTAATATTCTATCTACGCTAAAAGTCTAATATTGTGAACTTTTTAAAATTTTAAATAACTCGAAAACGGTTTAGAGAGAGAGCTTGGAATTTTTTGTACAAATATTCAGGATTAAAAAACGCTTTTAAAAAAATTTTTAATATTTTTTATTTAATTTACTTTTTGAAAAAAAAAAATGGAGCAAAAAAGATCCATCCTTCAAAAATTCTTTTACAAACATTTTGCTTGCCTTAACATATCGGTAGCTCGAAATTGAGAAAGTTATAACCATTTTTGTCATGTAATCTCAAAAATATCAGTATGGAAAATTTGCCAAAAATTTCTAATAACATTTATTTTTGGTTCTTTGGCCCAATCATCTTTTTTGAGCTATTGATAAAATTCTAGGACCCAGAAAAGAACGCTTTGGCTTTAAAGCTTATAGAAACAGTTGTAAAAAAGAATTAAGCCAAAAAATAAATGAAAATTGGAAAGAAAAACTAAAATAATTCGCATTCATAGTAACAGTATATAATAATATGTAGTAATAATATAAAACAGCCCCTTGAAATGGGGTAGGGGGAGCGGTTAAGGAACAAGAAATAATA
>JAEIFU010002713.1:0-39148 GCA_018904235.1 Lordiphosa stackelbergi
AGATAGAGAGAGAGAGAGAAAAAAACTTAGAGATGAGCACAGTGGCAGCGACGCATTCAGCATATACACCGGGTACAGAGTATGTTTTAGTCGGGCTTGACCGACTTTCTCAATTGTTGATTAATGTAGTTGATCTTACTTTAAATTTACGTTGATTTAAATAGTTTACAACATATTACACATTTCAGGGGCAGAAAGTCGAAGATTTCTGTCAATTTAAAACAGTGTCCGGCACCGTTCAATTTGCTGTGTATACAAGTAGCGACGTTCATCCTCTGTAGCAGCGGCGTCGACACACAGACACTATAGGAGCGTACACTGCTCTCTTTTGCAATAACAAACATGTGCTAACTGAGAGCGCTCTCGCGTGTCTGAACGCACACATGCAAAGGCAAAATAAGCATGTGTGTTTTGCCGGACACTGATTTAAAAAAATTATTTCATTTTTACAAAATCTTGTTCAGTTCTATCACACCCGGAATTTGTTTTCTTTTCCTTCTTTTGAGAAGTCAAGCCCACACTACTGAAGCAAGAGTCCTCAAAGCAATAGATATCACATTTTCATGCCACAGATCCTTATTTTGAAAATTTGTTCAAAAACAAGCAAGGTGTAAATAAAGAACAGAAAATACATACGATTTGAAATCAATAAATATATTTAAAAATATATATTGGGTTGCCCAAAAGTAATTGCGGATTTTTCAAAGAAAGTAAATGCATTTTTAATCAAACTTAGAATGAACTTTAATCAAATATATAATTTCCATTTTGTTCGATAACCTTTGCCATCTTCCCGGCAAATTTTGTATTCCACGCTCATAGAACTTCTGGCCTTTATCTGCAAAAAACTGAACCAAGTGCGATTTTATAGCCTCATCATTGCCGAAAGTTTTACCATTTAAGGAGTTCTGCAAAGATCGAAATAAATGGTAGTCTGATGGTGCAAGGTCAGGGCTATATGGTGGATGCATCAAAACTTCCCAGCCAAGCTGTCCCAGTTTTTGCCGGGTCATCAAAGATGTGTGTGGTCTGGCGTTGTCATGATGGAAAATGACACCTTTACGATTGATCAATTCTGGCCGTTTCTCGTTGATGGCTGCATTCAATTTGTCCAGTTGTTGACAGTAAACATCCGAATTAATCGTTTGGTTCCTTGGAAGCAGCTCAAAATATACCACACCCTTCCAATCCCACCAAACAGACAGCATAACCTTCTTTTGGTGGATATCAGCCTTTGAAGTGGTTTGAGCTGGTTCACCATGCTTGGACCATGATCGTTTTCGATTAACGTTATTGTAAACAATCCATTTTTCATCTCCAGTTATGATTCGCCTTAAAAATGGATCGAATTCATTGCGTTTAAGATGCATATCACAAACGTTGATTCGGTTTGTTAAATGAATTTCTTTCAATTCATGTGGTACCCAAATATCAAGCTTTTTCACCAGTCCAAGACTTTGTATGTGATAATGAACGGTTGATTTTGGTATATTTAACTTCTCTCCTATCTCACGCTCAGTTACATGACGATCCAATTCGATTAATGCTTTGATTTGGTCATCATCAACTTCATTTGGCCGACCTGAACGTGGCTCATCTTTAAGTGAAAAATCTCCAGAACGGAATTTGCGAAACCAATTTTGACACTGTCTTTCTTTTAAGGCTTTATCACCATACACATCACGTAACTTTTTAGCAACTCTCTCTGCGCTTTTTCCTTTACGGAAATAATAAAGTAAAATATGACGAAAATGCTCTTTTGTGGACTCCATATTAAAAAGGGCGCCAATCAAACAAATGTAAACAAAATTACGCGCACTTTTTTCTAAAGCAAGCTAATAGTGACAGCTAATAACTGACAAAAGAAAGAATGCAATTACAGAGTCACAAGCAGTTAAAAAAATTATAAACGCCGACTATATGAAAAATCCGCAATTACTTTTTGGGCAACCCAATAGTACCTTATTATATAAAGTGTGAGTATGTTTGTATCTCCTTTACTGCTTGTATCGCCCTGTTAACTGGCCTTATGGTTGGCTATACGATGATGATGATAATGATGCACCCCGAAAGTGTGGAGATATTGGAAAGTAGCTCCGTTGTGGTGTTTCAAAGGATTTCTTCAAGGGTTTTAAATTACCGCGACATTTGCGCACACGCTGCTACTCGGGAGTCTTGTCAAAATAAATTATTCTTTTACTTTGTAAAGAAAACAGGACTATTGCAGGTTCTAGCAGTCCATTTCTCTCTAAATAACTGGTTTAAGCAAGGTGGGAGTTTACGGATATAGATCATTATTATTTTATCATACTATAACTGGACATTTGTGAAAACAACTTGTTTGTGACAACCATGAGGGTTATCACAGTAAAATAATATGAGTAACATTTTTGTATAAAAAACTAATTTAATAATTTTACCTCCTTATACTGATGGAAAGTAACGTATTAATCATTATGTAATGATTTGGCCGCTGGGAGTTACTAAAAATGATGAAAGAAAGTGAGGGCTCGATAAGAGCACTGTCATGTTTATAGGGTCGGAAATATTCCTTCCATTTTGAATTTGGATTTAATACTTAGGTAAGAAAATTTTTTTTTGATAGCTGTTTTTCTTGGGCTAGAGCTGGAGAAACATCGATGTCTACGTACATCGATGTTTTCGATGTTTTAGCAGTAAAACATCGATGAAACATCGATGTTTATTTAAAATTTTAACAGTCTGGTTATGTAGCTCACTAAAGCACTTTCTTGCTTGAGATTAAATTAAAAATAAATAAAGAATATATATAATATATTTAAATTTGATAAATTATAAGTCCAACGTCCTTTTTAGTGTTCTAGATCAAATATTTCTTTTTAAGTTTTTTTAAAATTATTTAAATTTTTATAAAGGAACATTAAACGCTCCCAATTTTTTGGCTTTAAGGTCCGACAGGGTTTGTCCAGCTTTACTGAATGTCCTTTCAGAAGCGGTGGATGTTCTCGGAATAGATAAATAGTTTTAGCCACTTCTTTTTGTGGCCTCAGACTGCTTGGACAGACTTAAGTTCACTTCCCGTTTTTGAGTTTCGCTACATCTCGCATATTAGTGGGATAATTAGTGAAAAGTGGCACCTTTTCTAAGAGGTAATGATTTCCGACATTTCTTGTAAAGTTTCTATTTCGGGGCTTTTGGAGTTGCTAAGAGTTCGGAGTAAAATTGTGGACAGAAGAAAAATTCGCTTTATTGTTATATAAAAACTATTTTACCGGGAGGCGACTTCTCGAATAATGCTATAAAAATTATTTGTAGTTTGGACTGTTTTAGTTATTCACAATTCGCTAGCATTTGGAAATCACGTCGTTAAGGCAGGGAAGTCGAATGATTTCTTGAACTAAAAGAGGGAGTGTGTGGTCAAATCATGCTAAATTTGTGAGTCTTTTCGTACTTTTTTTATTATAGCATGTATTGGATAATCATACATAATAGGGTTTGGATCCAATCACATTACACACAGACAGAACCGCAAATTGGTCACCTTTCCTTTCCTATGGACGCCAAGTAAATTTTATAGGAAAAATTTAAATGGTGAGTTCATTGCTTTTTTGCTCTGTGTAGGTAAGTCCTTCGCTTTCGCGCTCACTCTCCCGCTCTAAGCAAAAGCGCTTAGTTCTAAAAGTTTTGCTGAGCGCCTCACCTTCTTTGTTGCATCATGGGTCAGGGCATGAAGTGTCTAGGACAAGCATAAGGACACAATTTACTTTTAGTACGTAGTTAGAATATACAACAAACACAGAAATTAATAATCTGAAAAAATTCAAACTAATGTTAGAAGACGTAATAAATGCATGTATACAAAGTATGAAGAAAAATTCACTCTACCTCATCACTTTTTATGGCCTTATATAATCTGTCTACTCGAACTCTTTGAAAACCATGAGTAGGTTTCGCTTATTATGAATTCTAGCGATTGTAGCTGCATTCACAGCCAATTGCACCGAGTGGCAGACGCACTTAATTAAGATTAAGGACGGCACGTACTTCTTCAGTTCAACATAAACACTTCTGTTTTTACCCACCATGACATTTGCATTGTCCGTTCCAATTCCAATCATGGTTTTTATTTAATTCCGCCAGCACACAATTCGCAATGGTGACCGCATCTCCACTTTTAATTGAAATCAACGACAACAGAGTTGATGTAATATCCAACCGTTGATGGCTATAATAAATTATGGCAACACCTATACAAAATTTAAATATAATAATTAAAATTATTTTAGTATAAGAGATTGTTTCTTACCCAGAACTTTATTATGACAAATATCGGTCTACTCATCAATTAACAAACTTAATTTGAGGTCTCCTATGTCCTTCTTTAATTCCTCGTCGAAGTGCGGGGCCAAAACGTTTTTAATTATGTTAGTGCATTTGGTCCTATGCAACTTAATATCGTCGTCAAAATAAACACTGCACATCTCGCTCAGGTGTCCAACAGGATTTATTGCAGCTTGTTGGGCACAAAACATTGCAAGTGCCGCCTCCTGACGACAGGCTGCAGATGCTGAAAGTGGCTGAAATGTAATTTTGTTAACCTGTGCGAAGGGCATTGCATTTTGCATATGTTTTTTGGTGTGGCCATGTGCGCGGACCTGGTCAATCTTTGGATTTAAACTGCACTTGCAGTACTTGCAGTATGCCTTATCCGGATCCTTGACATCTCGCCACATCCAATTCTTTAAGTCAGGTTCTTTTAGCCAAGAGTCGCGAAATGTTTGCTTGTAAACGTCTTTCGGAATGTTGAAACTTTAAAGCGAAATGAACCGATATTCGATAAGTGTGGCTTCGATTACACACAGATAAAACAGGGTTGCATCGCTTTGAAAAGTGCTCATCGAAGGCGAAAAATCAACATGAAAGCGATGCCACATAGTTGAAATTGATCAATTGTATGAGCGACTTAGAAAAATTAAAAAAGGATAAATAAGGATAAAATAAAATAAAAAGGCATTATTTCCGGATAGGAGACGTTTTAAAATTTTTCCGGAAATCGCAGTTTCTAAAAGGACAGATCTGTCCGCAAAAAGGATAAATTGGCAACACTGTTGCTTGTTGAAGCAGAAGGTTGTGTGCGGACGATTCTTAATGTTTTAACCCTTACGCAGCTACAAAAATTTATTTCAAAATTAGAATATATTTTAGAATTAAAAACAAAAAAAAATTTCTGTTCAAAATCAAAAACAAAGATTAATTGCCAATTCCAAATTATTTAAAATTAAATAATAAAAACAAAATTAATCTATAAAATAAAAATATAAAAACTAATCACCTCTGTGTATTACTATAGGTTATTTTAAACCCCACGGACCTGTTCAGGGTTAATCAACATACTGTATTGCCTTACTTTGTGCTTTTCACTCGCACTTATTGCTAGCATACGCTAATAGCCTATTCACACTACAGTCCATCTACCGTTTACCGTCTACCATCAAAGATGGTACGTAAGAACTTGCCGTGCCAAATTTTCTTAAAATATTCCACCGTCAGCTGCGGATGTTTCTATCTCATGCTGTTCCAAGCGATATTTTTGGGTCCACCACTAATTAATAGCCATTCGCAACTAAAATATACACAGACAACGTAGTTTGAATGTCAAAATGAAAATGACGCGCAACAGAACACCAAATGAAATTTGAAAATATTTCCAAAACTGTTAATTCCGTTTATAAAATGCAATGTATTATTCACTTAATGTCATTAAATTATCTGCTTCGACTCAATTGCATCCAAATGCTTCGATGTACTGGGCAGACCATAAACATTTTGTAAAAGTCCGTATCGCCCATATCGCCAATTTGTCGGATGTTTTCTGACACCTCGGCTATCCATCGAGGTATTATGTACTGTTGCTGTTAAGCAGAGGCCAATGCAATTGTTAAATTTACAGAATTTTAATTTTTTTCTTTTATAGCTGGCATATTTACATCATCGGGGGTGCCACAGAAATCTCTAGAAATTTTGCCGACGGTTGGTTTGTAAATCTCTCGAAAAATTCGTTGGTGCCACAGAACTTCTAGAGATTTCATTTTCTAATTAGAAAGTCTAGTTGGAACACCAGATGTTCCTATTGATGTTCCATCTCTTAAAACAGGGCTGAATATCTCGCCAAAAAATTTCCCTTTTTTTGGATGTGGGTTAATTTAATAATTAACTGAAATTTTTTGATTGTGTTATATGTTTTATGATGCATTTTTAAATAATAATTCAATTTTAAATCGCATTCTTCACCAATATAATGCAAAATTTAAAAATTTGTTGGTGCCAAACATGAGGAATTAGTTTCCAGCCCTCAATCCGCTGACCCTAAATTCGCTAGCTGTAAAGGGCGCCACTTCGATAAAAGGCGCTAGTGAGAAAAGAGCTTTGCAAAATCTCTTAACAAAACATTAGAGGTTTGAAACCAACCAATAGAAATTTCTGTGGCACCTAAGAATTGGAATTCGGTTGGAAATTGGTTGGAAGAGGTTTCTGTGGCACCCCCGCATGTGGCAAGAAGAAGCCAATGATGGTGGACGGTAGACGGTAGATGGTGGCCATGTGAACACTAATTTCATTTTTCCACCATCTTCTCAACGTTCCGCCTAGATGGACTTTAGTGTGAATAGGCTATAAGGGACAGCTTTTGCCGACGAGACTACCTTATACTTATTGTATCATGTGCAATAAGTATCTGGTTGTCCCGTCCGCAAAAGCTGATTTTATTGTATGAAGTAAGAAGTGAAAGCTCTTATAAAGCTTTTGCTGGAATGTTGAAATCGTAAGTGTGAGTGAAATGCCATATCCTTCTCTGTTGACAGCCAGCTAAGTACTAACAATAAAATACTGAACGAGAAAGCCGTTCGCACGACTAATTTGATCATAGACCAGAAAAATTTTAGCAAACATGATTTTGCAAGCTTTGATTAATTTTTAAACGTTCTGGGACACAAGTTTACAAACGTTTGCATTTGTATTTAATCGAATAATTTGTTTCCCACTTTCTAACCTTTTCACACTGGGCGCAGCATTGTCGAAGCTGCGCAAACCTACAGCATGCATTCACACCAAACACATAAGTAGCTTCACAACCTAGTATGGTTGCAAAGTATCGCCCTATACGAGTTATACGGTCACACTAACGAAAGCAGTGCTGAAGCTTGCATTGTGCGACTTTTGAGTAACCACCAAAACAAAATCTAGCAGCTTCGACTTTGACAGATTTTTCAAAGCTGCGGCCGGTATGAATAGACTATTAAGCACAAGAATTTTTTTTTAATATTCTGACGCACTGTACCAACACGCACAAATAGAGTTGAGATATAACGGCTGGTTTTGAATTTGAATGATAACGTGTTATTTTTTAATGGAATTACTTTACAAATTTTTATGCCCTTCTTTCGATCTCTGCTCCACGACTTAAAAATTGTTTATCTCGCGTTTTGTCTCCTTTTCTTTGTGTGTGTATATATATATATAAGGGGAATACTAAAGAGAAACGACGACTACTATAAACTTAAATTCTTACGCATAAATACATTCTTTTTGTTGTGGTTTGTTTTTGTTGTTGTTGTATGTGCTATTTTGTAATGCTTGGGAGGATGTGTGAGTGGTGGTGTTCTTCTTCTTGTTGTTGTTGTTGACTGGTGATGCATTTGTTTACTCGCTCTCATCGTCCTCGTCCTCATCGGACTCGTCCTTCTTGCTCTTTTTGGAGGGTTTTTTCGCGGGCTTGGAGCGTTTCTTGGCACTGCCGTTGGCAGCACTGCTGCCACCATTGGCCTCAAAGTCTTTAACAGCACGATCGTAGTCATCCTTAGCCTTGGCGGCCTTTGCCTCCCATTCAGACTTGTCCTTCATTCCACGCCATAATTCACCACCACGCTTGGCCACCTCGGTGACTTTGATGCCAGGATTCTCGCGCTTGATGGATTCACGGGCACTGTTCAACCACAGCATGTAGGCGGAGAGGGGACGTTTTGGTTTATCGGCCATGTTAAGATTTGTGTTTTGTTTTATTTGAATGAGTTTTAAATTTGCTATTAAGCTTCGAGCTTTCACGTTTCTCTGTTGAAATAAAACGTATTGGCCCCTAATATCGACATCGACTAGTAATCGATAATTATTGAGGGCAACGTACACAATGCTCACACTGGCGTGAGCCGAAAGTGAGCAAACTATATGAAAGGCCGGCACCAGCGCAAGTCAAGTCACTTCGTCGACGGAGCTCAAAGCGCAAAGAGCAGCCGGAGTGCGACGTAAGGAAAAAGGTACCAGACGAGCGAAGCACCACATATCATTATTTTACTTTCATGCTGAAAGAATATTGCGGCCTTTCTGTATTTAGTCCACAACGTTGGTTGTCCTACGAATGTCAAAGCATTTGTTTTTATTACATATTTCATTCAACAGATGATCGGCAAATGTTTAAATTGGAATCACTTTCCGTGAAATTCTTAACACAGGCTTAAGCTGCAAACTTATTGTGGTTGTTACTGTAGCTGCGACTTATCTGGTATTTGACTTGTGATATTACTTACCCAATGCCTTTCAGACATTCAGATTGACAGATGTTCTGATATTGAAATGGTTAGCTGTGACGATGATGATGATGATAATGATGTGGATATATAGGAAAGACAGCTCCGTTATGATGCAATTGTTGAAAAATTTACTGCAGGGCATTGTATTCTTGATTGTGGGTGTACTGTTAACGCTTAATTTTTATATTTTACTTTATGTTGAAATAATTCAAATGCTCCAACGTAGTGAGCCCACCTACCACTACCAAAGCACACAACCCACCTTGGTCATATTGTATAGGGATTACTGCATGTAATCCTGAACATTTGTTATCGTTCGGCAGCGACGCGGTACAAAAATTGACTGTACCGACTGCAGAATGCATAGTGCCTTTAGAACGTGTCTATTGACAGAGTTTTGTACAATTATTTGCTTCATAAGAACTTGCCTCAGGTTTTGAAGGGGCGTTCTCCAGTATAAGTAAAAATGTGCATCTTTAGAGAGCCACTTTAGGTAAATGAAATTGAGCACTCTGTACACTTGATAGGTCGTTCTCCAGTGTGAGTTTAGATGTGCGTCCTTAGAGAGCCACTTTAGGTAAATGTCATTGAGCACTCTGTACACTTGATAGTTCGTTCTCCAGTATGAATCCAAAGGTGCTCCTTCAGATTACGCTTTCTGCCAAAGATCTTCGAGCAGTGAGAACCTTCGAAGGGTCGTTCGCCTGTATGTGTGCGAAGATGTTGCTTGCTCTTACTGCTAAAGAGCCGTCCACAAATGAATGTTTCAAGAGCCGAGCTGGCAAATATTAGAACATCGCTGAAAGAACTTTTTAGTTTTTGAGAAGACGCAATGCCAAAACGCGAAACTCGCTCGATTAAGAAGATTTAGTTTTATGTGGAACTGAAGATATCTCGCTGCGGTCCACATCGGGTAAGCGTGCCACACGCACAATGCAACGTTTGGATGGATTCGGTTTCAAAGGCAGCGTTTAAAAACAACAGGAACTGCTGTTGCGATCGGGCTAAGGCATGGCCGCTTTATGGTGAAGCAGCCGCAATATTGGTCGCCTCACTCGGTGTCACAACACCACCCACTTCTGAACCACTTACTAAGGTCGTGGCAGTCAACGCACAAAATACGGGTAGCGGATGATTTTCAATTTGGTTCTGCATTGCTTTTAAAAAACTTTGATGAGTTGGATATAAATCACAAATTTATTAATAACCATTATATACGGTCCCTATAAAAAAGCTTGGCTTGGCCCTTTGGGGCTCAATTTTACATTTAACCTTCTTGCTTAAACAAAACTTCGATATTTCCATATTTTATTTTGTCTTTAAGTATTTGCTTTATGCTGCCCACGCTCCAACGTGGCGAGCTCTCCCCTCCCAACAATTTTTTGAAGAAAACCCATTTTCCGACCGATGGTTCCTATGGCAGCTCTATAAGATATAGTCATCCGATTTTGACCAAATTATTTTCTGGTTGCATACAAATTTGTTTAATGAAAGGTAGAATGTTTTAAATCCTTATTTGTTTTACATATTTGACATATCTTCGACCTAAAAGCATAACATAAAAGCAATCAAAACACAACTGCTGCTAATAACAGTTAAGTTTGAATTGATAATAAGTTAACCCAAAATGGAACATATTGGATGTGTCTTTTATAGACAGATACGCATAATAGATCCCCTAGTTCATTGCTTGAACTAAGTTCTTACAGGCAAATAATTTGTCCAAATTTTGATTTAAAAAATCATGATTGAAGATTTTATAGGATTTAAAACTAAAACTAATGTGTCATACGGAAAGTTCCACAATTTGACCAAATTTGACATATTGCTTAATCTCCCATCATAGTATCAAGTCGTTCCAAAAAAAAAGCTTCTCCTCTATGAAATGCATGCTTTGTTTTTTAAAATTGGCGCGCAATAAATAAAACAATAAGGCCGGGTTTACATTGGGTCACACTGTGACCGTGTTGTCTGTGACGCACTGTGACCAAAATACTCAGAAGTCCAAAGTATTTACATTGGCGTCACACGACTTTTGTGACAAACCATTTGCCGTTCACATTGCGCTGTGACACTGAAACGTGACGCGCTGTGCCCCAATGTACACCCGCCTTAAGCTGTCGAGTGGCAAGGTGCTGCCAACTCACTATTAGGGCCTTTCTAGACCTTCCGGTGTGACCGTAGCGCAAATTACCAAATTCAAAATCAATCTACATGAGACATCCGATTGCACAAAAACCACCTAGATGCGAAATCTAGGTGGATTGGAGCAAAAACAAGAAAACGGCTCTAAGTGGCAAATAAGTACGAAAAAGCTGAATCTAATTTCAAACCATTTTGCCGTGATTACCGAATCAATAAATTACAAACAATGAGGATTAGTAGAAGAATTGCACCAAACTTAATTGCCAATTATGATGAAAATCATTTATGATCTATTGCAATAGCGCACTTTTTAGCAAATGGTCCTCCATGGTGGTTAACTCAATATTAACTTAAGAAACTGCTTTTAAAAGCCTCAAATAAGTGCATAACTATGATTGTGATCTTACCGAACCACGATGAAATACCATGGATGACCAATGGTGAAGAGAATAGACCAGGACCAGAGCATAAAGAATGTTTTATATTATTTTACCATAACGGAGAAACAACTAAGATACAATAATATCATCGGGTCCACTGTTTTCTATTTCAACTAAGTACAGAAGCCAGGCAGATGCAATGCAAAATCTAAATTTCATAAAATTTTAATGATAATGCTCGCGTGCCTGACTCAAACTTTTTGCTTGTACGTGAACTGAACAAATCCACAAAAGTGCCTTTTGTGGTGTGTACAAAACAACGCGTACCGTAAGAGAAAACGGAATTATAGAAAGATACAAACTATTTACCGTAATTGTGCTTGCCTTTTGTCATCAAAGTACCTTCTTGTGATCGGTATTTTCTATCGTTCTAATCACAAGTACGGAATTTAGAGTGATACTTTGAGTAGAACATATTTTTACCTATTTGGATCTATTTTGACATATTTTAGCATATGCGTTTTACCTAAAAAACATATTTTGGATATGATCATCTTAAAAAAATTACTTATATTTTTATTAGTCCAATGCCGAAATTTTGAATTTTTTTAGACCAACAACAAAAAAGACCTAAAATTTGATGTCTAGTTATAAGCCTAGTCTCCAGCTCAACAATGGAACTGCCAAAATAAAAAACTGCATATTAGAAAAAGACTCAAAATTCTCTTTCTTGGCCTCCAGTAAATACCGAAAAAATACTAGATTCGTATTTTCTGTGTTAATATTGATAGCTACATTAATAATGAATTTGAATTATTTCAAGAAGTCTTTCACATTGTCGATACACAAATATGTGAAATCGGGTGAAATTTTGATATTGAAGCCATTTGGAGCCGACTTTAACTTTTTCTTCTTTTTTTAAGATTGTGACGCACTGTACTAACACGCACAAATAAATTAGAGATATAACGGCTGGTTTAGAATTTGAATTGTAACGTATTGGCTACTGATATCGACTTCGATTAGTAATCGATAGTTATTGGGGACACAATGCTCATACTGGCGTGAGCCGAAAGTGAGCAAACTATATGGAATGCCGGCGGCACCAGCGCATGTCAAGTCACTTCGTCGACGGAGTTGGTTGTCGTACGGCTGTGAAGTGATAGCGTCGATGAATACAAAAGTTTTGTGTGCCGACTGAAGATAACCATTCGGTAAAGGCATTTTCCTTTAGGACAATAATTTAGATAAAAATCAGAAAAATTTTTACAAATATTTTTCAATATTTCCAACTCACCACTGGTACTGGCCCTAACGCGTGTGTAGGTTAGGTTTGTTATAGAGGCTTAGGGTCAGCATCTTCAAAAGAAATTGTAACTTCACTTGTCATTTCACCTGCTACATTTGCATTACAAACGATGACACATTTGTTACTTCAATTTCTTGTGTATTATACGTGTTTTGTGGCGTTTTTGCAGTGTGTGCGAAGTAAAAAAAAATTAATTTGCTTAATATTATTCCATTTCTATCTTCAAAATTTCTGGATCAAGCAAATGTGGAGAGGTTAATGGTATGGAAAGGTGTTGTTTCACCCTCTCATACCAGGATTTTAATTATTTTTATTGTTGTAGCTTACAACATATTACACATTTATGAGTTCGAATGTCCAAGTTTTCTGTAAATTTAAAGAGTAATTTAATTTTAGCAAAATCTTGTAAAGTTGGATCTCACCCGGAATGACTTGTTTCCCCTGTTTTATCAATGTGCGCCACCATGCTGGAGCAAGAACCCTCAGAGCAATTGATATTACATATTTCATGCTACAGATGATCGGTAAATGATTAAATTGGAATCAGTTTCCGTGAAATTCTTAACACAGGCTTATGCTGCAAACTTATTGTGATTGTTACTGTAGCTGCGACTCACCTGGTATTTGATTTGTGCCTTGATAGCGTCGACAGAATACCTAAGTAGTCCTCATCATTTGTAATTGAACGGCAGCGACGCGGTTCAAAAATTGACTGTACCGATATTTCATCATTTACCAAGTTTGCAGGACAATTTGAAATGTAGATGTCTTCTGAATATGTAATTCTTTTGACAGAAATTGGTTATAATTTGATCAGTTATACCATATTTTTTTTGCTGATGCGGTAACTTGAAAGCAGAAGGTGTGTATTATTTGGTGGGTTTTCGGTTATCAAATAGGCGTGTTTTATTGTGTTGTTTGCAAAGTAGATTATACCTATATTACCGAAAAAGCTAATAATCTTAAATTTGCTTAATATTATTCCATTTCTCTCTACAACATTGCTGTTGTTTAAGCAAATGTGGAGAGGTTAATGGTAGGGAAAGGATTTTATTTTCAACCTCTTTTATTTAAATTTTTTGACGATGGGAGTGACACGTGCGTCTCAACTGACTGAGTGACAGATTCCTAGATCCTCAAAAAAAAAACGACAGTTTAGAAAATCCGCAAGACGCTATGACACCTTGACTAATGTCACCTAGATTTTGTGAAGGAAGAAGAATTTTGACCTGCACTTGTTGATAAATGTAGTTGGTTGGTCTTTAAATTTACGTTGATTTAAATAGTTTACATCATATTACACATTTCAGGGGCAGAAAGTCGAAGATTTCTGTCAATTTAAAAAGTTATTTCATTTTCACAAAATCTTGTTCAGTTCTATCACACCCGGAATTTGTTTTTTTTTTCCTTCTTTTGAGAAGTCAAGCCCACACTACTGAAGCAAGAGTCCTCAAAGCAATAGATATCACATTTTTCATGCCACAGATGATCGACATTTTGAAAATTTTGTTCAAAAACAAGCAAGGTGTAAATAAAGAACAGAAAATACATACGATTTGAAATCAATGAATATATATAAAAATATTTTCTACACTGTACAAAAACTGAAAGAAAATGTTAGCTGTTGCAGTTACTCTAGTGTGGTCACCCTATACTTGGGATTTGTGCAACCGTCTTCGACTGTTTCGAGCTATCGGTCAAACGATAGCTTTGCGATTGGTAGGCAGAAGACGCCAAATCAGTCGTCTTCTCGGCCTCACTGATCAAGGAAACAATTTAAATTGAATCAGTTTCCGTGATATTCTTAACACAGGCTAAAGCTGCAAACTTGTTGTGGTTGTTATTTTAGCACCAGCGAAGTACCATGTCATACCATATGACAGAATACCAAATGCCATTAGGTCATTCCGATTGACAGATGGTCAGATATTGAAATTATCCATTGTGCAATATTTGGCTTCATCAGAAATTGTTCAATATTTCACATTTTGCACACCAAATGATTATATTACCTTATTGCATATAAAGTGTGGGTATGTTTGTATGGTCGCGTCCTTATGGTTGGCTATGACGATGATGATGATAATGATGCACCCCGAAAGTGTAGAGATATTGGAAAGACAGCTCCGTTATGCAATTGTTTCAAAGGAATTGCTTCAAGGGTTATAAATTACCGCGACATTTGCGCACACGCTGCTACTGCAGGAGTCTTGTCAGTACAATAAATTCATTCTTATACTTTTGTAAAGCAAAACCAGGCACTCCACTATTGCAGGTTCTAGCGGTCCATATTCTCTCCAACATAACTGGTTCAAGCTTCGCTCGCGGGGTTAAGAGGATATGGTCACCAAGGGAGGTGTCAGACCCCTTGGGAGATGACAGTTGTTGTGGGTCTCTCTGCTCCTGTTGTGAACGGGCTTAAGGCCTAATATTTCGGGTTTTGCACCCTAAATCATTATTTTACTTTATTTGTTTAATTTTATTTTAAAATATTTGCTTAATGCAAACCAAATTGGTCATACTGCAAAGAGCTTTCTGCATTTAGTCCTAAACGTTGGTTGTCGTTTAATATCGTCGATGGGTACAAAAGTTTTGTGTGCCGACTGTAGAATACCATTCGGTAAAGGTATTCGCCTTTAGGACATATAATATAATCTATAAAATCTATTAGGTTTTTTACGTCAAATTGGTTATCAAGTAATTTGTTAAAAAATTAAATTTAATCTTCAACTGTAGTGAACACACTTTTGTGTGCTTATCATGATAACTTGATAATTTTTCTAAAAAAAAAACATTTTGGTACGTACCGTGACTTGAACCCAGGTATGTTTGACTTTCAGTCTCATGCCTTACCCCCTACACCACAGCTACCAAGATAGATAAAACAACTAAATGTGCTATATAACTCAAAAGTATCTTTTCTATTTATATTTTATTTTTTCTAGAAGATAACAAAGTGTTTATCAACACTGAAAATTATATTCAACCAGTTAATCTCATGACCTGGGACTGGGCTGGTGATGTTAGCTTACTTTTTCCCAGTACACTTTGTTGTTGGAGATTTAATTTTTAAACAGATTACTTAATAACCAAGTTGACGTGAAATTCCTATATAATCTCAGCTCGTCATGCTGATCAAGAATGAGTATACAACAATTTTTCGCATACAAACTTTTTCGACGCTTTTCCACCCCGGGTTTAGAATTTTGGTTACGGAGTACTGCACAAAAAAGTCATTTATTGCGCAAGTGGATCCTATAATCAAATAAGTATGCTGAGATTGCCAAAAAATGACAAAATGCCAAAAATAATTACAAATTTGGAATTTTTAAGTTAATCTAAAACGGTTTTCCAGATGCGATTTGTTTATAAAAATTGATGGGAATTTGAAAGCATCAATAAAAAAATGCAGAATATGAAAAACGGATAGTGAAGGGGGCAGCTCTAAAGCACAAATCAGGTTAGTAGAGGAGGAAGTTGAGGATGCCAAAAGCAACCATCAATATCTCAGTACTTTCACACAGAATGGCATATTCAATTGTTACGTTAAGTTGACGGTACACTGTACGCACTGAAAAGTGCTCACGATACAAAGAGCCTGGCTGGTGGCTTCCGACTAGCGCCCCCAGAAGACCGCAGTCTCCCAGATACCCATTTGAAATGCAAACTGTCGGACGTAACAATTCTCCCATGACCCGTTTGATACAGAACTCCAGTTCGAGACTCAATTTAAAATTTAGCAAGCCCCAAGCTTGGGTAAGGACTGGGGTCCGCATAGTTGCCAAGCCCGTTATGATGACCTACGTGATCATGCCCCTTTCGGAACGTACTTTCCCACAATAATTCGAGACAAAACTTTCCAAACTTCCTTATAAGCGTTAACAACGTTAAATGTGTATATGCAATACAAAAATCCGCTGACGAGAAGATGTGGTTATCTTCGAAACAGCAGTCGTTGTACGGACATACCAATTGCTATTCCAAGTTCTTGTAATTAATCTCTTACTACGTTTATGCTATGTAATTCACGCTTTCTTCAATTTGCAAAATCAAATTTGTTCCTGTTTATGCAGCTTTTGTAAATTCACAAAATTACCACCTTTTGGCAGATGTGGCAGCACCAACGCAAACATAATTTGGCTGCGCCTCTAGATTTTAACAGGGTGGTAACACATAAAAGCGGGGATCAGCTGTTCAATTGTAAACAAAGGCAAATTAAAATTGATTGCAAAGGAAAACATTAGAATATTTTTGATTAAATGGAAACAACGTACAGCCCAACTTAGTCGGAATGTTTTATAGTGGAGGCATATGCGAACGATGTCGTTGGTACAAGCCAGTCGAGCATCCATAAGAGCGGCTAAAATGTTTGAGCAACGAGTTCGAAGATTCCAAAGAAGGCCTAGGAGTCAAATGGAGTAAAAATCGTCCACAGATGAGTCGACACTAACAGCCGCTGATACAGGACGCGTTATTCAGTTCGTTAAAGTGGGTGCAGCTTTTTCCTTCCAGCGCCACTGGTTGCGTTGTTGCGCTTCACCTCATAAAGTTTTTTCTTTAAGCATACGAAGCTTAGTTTTTTACTTGCTCGATAGACTTAAACATATTTTTTGCCTTCAAATTATCGGAAAGCGTATTTATGGATATTAAAAAATTATTTTTATGTGCGCAAACAGTTGACTAAAATATATGAACAGCTGTTTGCTAAAGCACAATGTTACCAGACTGGTAGCATCTGCCAACTTGAGTTGGCTACGCCACACCATTTCATGAATTGTCGTCGAATTCATAGTCAACTTTCGTGTGTATTCGAATTCATGAAATGGTGTTTATGCACGCACTTTCGGACCCATTTCATGAAATGATTTTGCAAAATGAGCTTAGCATAAACGTAGTATGATGATGAAGCTTTTTGGCCCGGACACACTTGTTGCAGATCTTTCTGGACTGCTGCTGGAGGCTCTCCATGTGAACTGCTTCAAAAATTATTTTTATTATTTATTATTTTCGGTCTTTTTTTTTCTTAGCGTCAAAATAAATCAATTTAATTACTTGGGCACCCAAAACTAACAGCTCCACATACCATCCCAATTTATTACTATGGGTCTGCCCAAAAAGGCTCGAACAGCTGCAATCATACCGACCCTACAATTTCTAGAGCTATCGATTCCCCCCCTGTTCTACCCGAGTCCTTAAAGCTATCGACGACTTCACAAACCTTTTTTTGCACACTTTGCCGGTTCGTGACTATATTTATATACTACCATTTTTAATGAGAAAACTTTTTTGTTTTTATGTTAACGTGTCTTTCGATTATTAATTAGAGCTTTTTTTTTGAGAGTTTTGGTCAATCGGTGACTATGCTTATAGTGTCTTCCGGAGTGGATTTTATGAGAAACCACACGCGTCTTAAGGCTCACTTTCTCCACTCTCAGTCTCTCACTTCGTTCGGGCTCAGCGTAGATTGCCAATCAGTCAGTATATAGAGAGATTAAAAAATGTTCAAAATTTGTGCCTCTAGATAAGACTTCTCTTAGAAACGAGTGTGATCACTATTATTGAGATTTTAAAATACCACTTAAGGCCCTCTTCTGGTCTAGAGGGCTAAGTTTTACATGTTTTTTAAAAATTCGTGGAAAGAAATCGGGAAAGAGATTTTATAATTCTGTTTTTTGTATTCGGTTGTACAATTCATTATAAAAAATACAAATTTAAAAACTTGTGAATGCGAGGGCTCTTCAAAAATTTATCGGGATCCAAAATAGGCTCTTCCAAAAAAAGATGTGTCGATGGTGCCCACGTTTCCGGGAGTTAGAATTAAAAGAAAGCAAAACGGAAGATGGGAAGTTGGATAGTATGAATATCCTTTATCGTCCGTATCAGAACTGTGAAAATAAAACTGAATTTAAAAAAATTGCGGCCTTTTAAAAACGAAAAATCAATTTTTGACCATTTTTTTTTGCAGTCCAGTGTTCCAAAAAAAAATAGCAAAAACTTTTCTTTCTCAAAGATTTAGGTAGGGACGATAGCCACATTAATTCTGCGTCCATAAAGCCCTATATCATAGAAATCGGTTCGGTAGAACTTGAGAAAACGTGGGCACAGGTTTGGTTTCGAGAAAATCGCGTTCAAAGTTTGAAGTACTGTGAAAATTACTTGTATTTGTAAAGACATTGGTCGACAAAAATGACTATAACTCCGAAAGTATTTCGAATTTTGAAAAATCCTTTTGGGTTAAATATTTTTGAATATCTAAGCTAAAAAATAAAAGAAAAACAAAAAATTTCTAGACCAGAAGAGGGAAACTTAACAAATTCCCTACTAAGGGAAATTTGATTTGCTTAAAAATTTCCCTTTCTTTACCGATAGCGATAGTGCAACGATGGTTACACTAATCTCAAAAATAGTCGAACAACAAACGGTCGCACTAATCGATAACAGTGAAAATAGCGTCGGCGTCGAATTTGAACCGTGGATCTTTTTTAAACAATAATTATATTTAACAACAACAAAGGCCAATCATGGACACCAAGGAAGGCGCAGTGCGCATAGCAGTAAGAGAGGCACCATTTCGCAGTAACCGTAGATCGGTTTACAGTGTATTAGAATTTCCAGAGCAGTGCCCAAATGTAAGTGTAACTGTAAACGGCGGACATGACAGCATCTAATTTCCCTCCCTCCCTTACAGTCGGTGCTGGTTGATAACGGTGTGTTCCATTTTGATTGCGCCTTTCGGGCCACAGTCAGCCAACAGGAGCTCTATGAATCCCTTGTTCAGCCCCTGGTGGATAAACTCTTTGAGGGCTATGACTGTACTGCCCTGGCCTATGGCCAAACGGGCACGGGCAAAAGTTACTCCATGGGCATGGCTGGCTATGCCGAATTCATGCAGGAGGAGCATTTGGGGGTGGCGCCGCGTTGCCTTAAAGACATACTACAGCGCATCGAGCAGGCCGGCCAGGAGAATATGCCAGCGGCCGAGGTGTCTGCTTCATTTGTTGAGATTTACAATGAGAAGGTCTATGATCTGCTGGTGCCGGCCATGGGTGCACCACTGATAACGCGTGGCCAACGTTTTGAGGGCAGTAAGCGCATGATTCTAAACAGTCATCAGGATTTGCAGCAATTGTTGTTGCTGGGCACACGAAATCGTCATGTCCGTCCCACAAACATGAACACGAATAGCTCACGCTCGCATGCGATACTGACGATTCGTGTGCGACAGGATTTCGGCCGCTACGCACGTCTCAATATTGTGGACTTGGCTGGTTCGGAGGGTGTGCGTCGCACCGGACATCAGGGAATGGCGCGCATGGAGGGGGTGCACATTAATCAGGGACTGCTGAGCATAAACAAAGTGCTAATGGCCATGTCGTCGGGTCAGACTCTGATACCGTATCGGGAAAGTGTGCTCACCACGGTGCTACAAGGTAAGCCAAAGAGGAGGGAGGGGCTGCAATTGATGTGTATCGTTTAATATATTTGATTTATTTGCCATACAGAATCCCTGAATGCGCGTGCCTATCTAACTCTGTTGGCCTGCATCAGTCCACATGTCTCCGATCTGAGCGAAACCACATCCACTTTACGCTTCGCCAAGAACGCCAAACGCCTGAAGCTGACACCACAACAGAGTCGACTCATTCAGCTGCAAAACCAAAAGGTACCATTTTCTCTAAATGTAATCATTGTCCACACAATCCAAAATGACATCACGCATTCGCTGCTTGTATAGTTGCTCATTGCCGCTGCCCAAGAAGCCGGCTCCCTTGAGGCTGGTGGTGCCACCGGCTTCAATAAGTTCACTAATCTGCTGCAGATCGGGCACATCCTGGCCACGCATGGTAACTATGGGTAAAACCATCATGGCTAGAAGTAAACCCACTGCGCATTTGCGTTGCAGTTGCTCACGAAAGGCCTCCAGTGGCAGCAACTGTTCAACGGATTCGCCAAGTCTAAATAATAAGAAGAAAAACAAATTTGGAATGTTTGGCTTTGGCAGTATATCAAATGATCACTTTACCTCAGCAATTGCTGTGCCAACTCTTGGTAGTACACCTCCAGCATGGCCTGGTAATGCTTTTGACGAAATTTACGCGTTGTGCAGCTGAAAAAGAAATACGCCAAATCCGTAATGGGCGAGGCATAGCGCATCAATTGCCAATCAATCAGACGCACATCCAACGGCACACCCTTTGGACTGAGTCTGTACATTATGTTGTTGTTCCAGCAATCGCCATGACAAACCACCGCATAAGGTTCACAGTTTGATCCGCTAATCAGCGGCAAAAGCAGCTCAAAGAAAGTGCCGCCTGCAAAATATGCCTCCAAACGTTGTCTGTACACCTGATCCTGCTCCACTTTGTCAAGAGCACTCAAAGCATTCTGCTTGAGATTCTCAAAGTATACATCCAAAGCATGATCATGGCGTCGTTGCTCGAATATGTCCACCAAATGCTGGCAACGCTCTAAACGCTGGGGCCATTGCTGCTTTAGGGCCAGCGAGACGGCATGGAGTTTGCCATAGGTACGCATCACCAATTGCACACACTCCAGTGGCAATTCAGCGAAGCGATCGTGCAACTCATAGCCCGTATGACACAGATCCTCTAGTACTATGCACTCATTGGGCTCATCTCGACGGCTGGCCAGGCACCGAGCATGCTGGGTGAAACGCTCTGCCAGGGGTACCTGTCGCTGGGCCTGGAATTCGGCCACCAGTGGCAAAAAGTGCTCATAGGCCAGCGATTCGCGTAGAAAACAGGGACGGGCAAAGAACTGTTTGCGTCGAATGGTATTCTGTGGCGGCAATTTAAGCACCAGACGACGTTCAGCAGTCACACAAATGCGCCAGACCACGCCCAAATAGTTGTCGCCCTTGACACTGGCCCGTTCGAGTTGCAATTGGGTTGTGTTTAGGTCGGGCCAAAGATTTCTTACCACTTGGACCAGAGTTTCTCGGACGCTCGCATTGGGTAAATCGCTTTGTTCAACATCTCTTTGTTTCTCCTTCGGGGAGTTGAATTCAGCCTGATGGTCTTGAAGTGGTATTTCTTCAGGATTTGCCTTTTCTTCCTGTCGTTGTTCCTCTAGTAAAACCTCGCTTGATAACTCCCCTTCCTGTTTTTCTTCCTGATGTCTCTCAAGCTCTTCCAATGGTAATTCTTTCAACGGTTCCTCTTCTTGGTTCTCTAATGGGACGGTTGCATTATCTACCCGATTCTCTGTCTGATCTTGCTGTTTTGCGGATTCTTTAATTATGATTTCTTCTTCTAATTGTTTGGGCTCTTTTTCTTCGCTGTGTATCTCCTCTACTTTATTTTGTGGTTCTACCCCATGATTTTCTGTCTCATCTTTTGCTTTCTCAGTTTTGTGAAGTGAAGTTTTCTCTTCCAGGTGTTTGGTGTCTTCCTCTTTCGGAATTTCTTCACTTTGCGGTTCCTCCTCTTTGATTTTTGGTTCTACCGCCAGATTTTCGGTCTGATTTTGTTGTTTCTCATATTCCTGAAATGAGAATTCTTCTTCCAGTGTATTTGGTGTGTCTTCAAGTTGTTTGGGCTCTTCTCCTTGCAGAATTTTTTTGCTTTGCGGTTCCTCCTCTTCGATTTGGGGTTCTACCGCCCGATCCTCCGAGTGATCATGTTGTTTTTCAGATTCCCCAAATGGTGATTCTTCTTCCAGTGTATTTGTTGTGTCTTCAAGTTGTTTGGGCTCTTCTCCTTGCAGGATTTCTTCGCTTTGCAGTTCCTTCTCTTCGATTTGGGGTTCTACCGCCCAATCCTCTGCGTGATCTTGTTGTTTTTCAGATTCCCCAAATGGGGATTCTTCTACCAGAGTATTTGGTGTGTCTTCAAGTTGTTTGGGCTCTTCTCCTTGCAGGATTTCTTCGCTTTGCGGTTCATTCTCTTCGATTTGGTGTTCTACCGCCCGATCCTCTGTGTGATCTTGTTGTTTTTCAGATTCCCCAAATGGGGATTCTTCTTCCAGTTGCTTCGGTCTGTCTTCTAGTTCTTTGGTATCTTCTCCTTGCAGGATTTCTTCGCTTTGCAGTTCCTTCTCTTCGATTTGGGGTTCTACCGCCCCATCCTCTGTATGATCTTGTTGTTTTTCAGATTCCCCAAATGGGGATTCTTCTACCAGAGTATTTGGTGTGTCTTCAAGTTGTTTGGTCTCTTCTCCTTGCAGAATTTCTTTGCTTTGCGGTTCCTCCTCTTCAAATTGGGGTTCTACCGCCCGATCTTTTGTGTGATCTTGTTGTTTTTCAGATTCCCCAAATGGGGATTCTTCTTCCAGTTGCTTCGGTCTGTCTTCTAGTTCTTTGGTCTCTTCTCCTTGCAGGATTTCTTCGCTTTGCAGTTCCTTCTCTTCGATTTGGGGTTCTACCGCCCGATCCTCTGTGTGATCTTGTTGTTTTTCAGATTCCCCAAATGGGGATTCTTCTTCCAGTGTATTTGGTGTGTCTTCAAGTTGTTTGGGCTCTTCTCCTTGCAGGTTTTCTTCGCTTTGAGGTTCCTCCTCTTCCATTTGGGGTTCTACCGCCCGATCCTCTGTGTGATCTTGTTGTTTTTCAGATTCCCCAAATGGTGATTCTTCTTCCAGTTGCTTCGGTCTGTCTTCTAGTTCTTTGGTCTCTTCTCCTTGCAGGATTTCTTCGCTTTGCGGTTCCTCCTCTTCCATTTGGGGTTCTCTCACCCGATCCTCTGTGTGATCTTGTTGTTTTTTAGCTTCCCCAAACGGGGATTCTTCTTCCAGTTGCTTCGGTCTGTCTTCTAGTTCTTTGGTCTCTTCTCCTTGCAGGATTTCTTTGCTTTGCGGTTCCTCCTCTTCCATTTGGTGTTCTAACGGCCGATCCTCTGTGTGATCTTGTTGTTTTTCAGATTCCCCAAATGGGGATTCTTCTTCCAGTGTATTTGGTGTGTCTTCAAGTTGTTTGGGCTCTTCTCCTTGCAGGATTTCTTTGCTTTGCGGTTCATTCTCTTCGATTTGGTGCTCTATCGCCCGATCCTCCGAGTAATCTTGTTGTTTTTCAGATTCCCGAAGTGAGGATTCTTCTTCCAGTTTTTTTGTTCTGTCTTCTAGTTGTTTAAGGTCTTCTTTTTCCAGGATTTCTTCGCTTTGCGGATCTTCCTCTTCGATTTGGGATTCTGCGACCACAACCTTTGTGTGATCTTGTTGTTTTTTAGATTTCTCAAGTGATGTTTCTTCTTGCAGTTGCTTTGGTCTGTTTTTTTGTAGTTCAGCTTCTGCTTCCACTTCGTTTTGAGCTTCTGACTGCCGATTCTCTGTCTGATATTGTGGTTTCTCATGTTCCTGAAGTAATATCTCTTCTTCAAGTCGTTTGGTATCTTCTTCTTCCAGGATTTCTTTGCTTTGCTGCTCTCCCTCTTCAATTTGTTGTTTTACCTCCAAATTCTCTGTCTGATTCTGTTGTTTCTCAGATTCCCGTACTGTCTTTGGACTGTCTTCTAGATGTTTGGGCTCTTCTCTTTGCAGGATTGCTTCGATTTGTGGTTCTCCCGCCCAATAAACTGTTTGATCTTGTTGTTTCTCAGGCTCCCGAAGTGAGTGTTCTTCATCCAGTAGCTGTATCTTGTCTTCTTGTTGTTTAGTGTCTTCTTCTTCCAAGACTTCTTCTTTTGTTTGTAGTTCTACCGCCAGATTCTCTAACTCATCTTGTTTATTTTTAGATCCCTCAAGTGATTCATTTTCCACTTGCTTCGGTAAGTCTTCTAGTTGCTTGGGCTCTTTTTCTTGTAGGATTTCCCCGCTTTGCAGTTCCTCCTTTTCAATTTGTGGTTCTTCCTCCAGATTCTCCGTCTGATCTGGCTGTTTCTCCGATTCCCGAATTAAGGATTCTTCTTCCAGTTGCTTTGGTCTGTCTTCTAGTTGCTTGGACTCTTCTCCTTGTTGGATTTCTTCGCTTTGCGGCTGGTCCTCTTCAATTTGAGACTCCCCCACCCGATCCTCTATGTGATCTTGTTGTTTTTCTGGTTTCCGAAGTGAGGATTCTTCTCCCAATTGTTTTGGATTGTCTTCTGGTGTTTTAGGCTGTTCTTCCTGCAGGTTTTCTTTGCTTTGTAGCTCCTCTACGTTGTTTTGAGGTTCCGTCTGCCGATTCTCTATCTGATCTTGTGGTTTTTCGGGTTCCTGAAGTAATGCTTCTTCTTCTGTTGTTTGGCTGTTCTTCTTCTAGGATTTCTTCGCTTTGCAGCTCATCTACTGTGTTTTGTGGTGCCACCGTCCGATTCTCTAACTTAGCTGATTGATTTTCAGGCTCTGAAAGTGATGTTTTGTCCAGTTGTTCTTCTACCGTCGGAAATTCTTGGCTAATGTTCTCTTCTAAATGATGCTTTATCTGCTTTCTTTCAAGTTCTTGAAGTGGTAATTCTGTTGAAAACTCTTGACTTAGTGGTTTTGACTTTTCTTCTAGTTGTTCCAAATTTTTGAGATGTTCTTCCGTCAGGATCTCCTCATCTTGTGGGTCTTTTACATCTAAATGTTCCTTTTCCGACTGTTTTCGAAATGGTGTTTCTTCTGTGAAATTTTGTACCCATGGACTTGGATTCTCTTTTGTTAGTTCAGCTGAGTGTAGGGAATGTTCTTCATTTACCATTTTATTTTCGAAATGTTCCTCATGTTGATCTTCTAAAACTTGGGATGATTCTTTCAATTGTTCCGCCTGTAGTGGCTCGAGCTCTTTCTCCTTGTTCCATTCTTCGTTACGCTGTTCCTCTGGCAGTTTTGAATGCTCCTTTGCCTGTTCTTCGGTTTTTTCCTGCGTCGAGTTGTTCTTTAATTCATCTTGCTCTTCTTCTTCATTCTCTTTATTTGATTCCTGCTGTTCCACCAATTCTTCTGGTTCTTTAGACAGCGCTTTGATCTCTTCCAATTGTTCCATCTGTTTCTCCCATTGTGTGTCCAGTACTTCTTGCTGTTCTTCCATCTGATTTTGTTGTTCTTTTAAAATTATTTGCTGTTCCTCCTGGACTTGTCCCAACTGTTTATCCACATGTTTTTCTTGCATACCAAACTCTTCCAGGTTTAGTTGATTTTCCCTCTTCTCAATTTCTTTAGGATTCTCTTCGAACAACTTCGGTTTTTCTAGCTGTTTCTCCCCTTTATGTTCCAGCTGTTCTTCGGACTGTTCCACTTTTTTTTGTTGAACTTCCATTTGATTTGGCCGTTCCTCTCTTTGTTCTTTCTCCTCCTGTTCAAAGTGTTTCGCCACCTCTTCCAACTGTTTCTCTAATTCTTCTGAATTCTTTTCGTAATGTTTTTGTTCATCCAATTGATCCTCCTGAACAGCAGAAACAGGCTGTTCCTTTAAACTTTCTGACTGCTTCTCCAATTTCTCCGTTTCGGTTTCAGGATTCTCAAATTCTTCCTTAGCTTCGATTCCTTGTGGACTTTTATACTGCCTCTCCAATTGTTTCTGTTTTTCCACTAATTCCTCGGCTTGATCTATGACCTGTTGTTGCCCTTCCGATTGTTTGACGAATTGGTTTTCCGGTTCTTGCAATTCTTTCGACTGTTTCTCCATTTCCTGAGATATTTTTTGTTCCGCGTTTTGTTCCAATTCTGGCTTAACCTTTTCCTGTTGTTCCTTAATCTGTTCAGACCGACATTTATCTTCCTTTAGCGTTTCTATTTGTTCCAGATGTTTACCAACTTCTTGTAGCATTTCCAATTGTTTTTCAGTTTTCTCTAATTGTTCCAGTTGTTCCGTTTGTGTGTCCAATTCGTTCGCGTCCTCCATGGTTTGATTTTGTTCCAGTTGTTGCCTTAACTCTGCCTGCTGTTCTTGATCTGAAGGATTCCTTTCTTGCTCGTTTAACTCTTCTGTTTCTTTTAATTTTTCTTCCTCTTGCGAATTTTCCAATGCGACTTTACCCTCCTTTATGGAGTTCTCTCTCAACTGCTCACTGGCACTGCACACTGTTGACTCATTGACTGACATGTTGCACTGCGTCTTAGACGTATTCACTCGGGAGCAGCTGCTTATATACACAACAACAACAACCGCAACCACAGTCGGCCACCACAAAATCTCAAGCTTCCTCATCTCGAATTTCTCATTACAGCGTTCGCTCATCAATGTGGCGTCAGTGGGTGCCACGCCCCAGGGTTTCCGACGCATTCTGCCCAGCTCGACGACCATCAAACGGGGGCTGTCTGTGAAACCAGGTGTGGGCGTGGTCAACAATAGCTACTCCACGCCGCGTGAGAAGGCAGCCGTGGTGCAGATGCTGCAACGAACACGCTCCGAAATGGGACTAACACCCAAGGCCAAAGAGCGGTAAGTTTTTAAACTCTTTTAAAGTGCGAGCAGTAAACAAATCTCCAACAGTGCTCGCGAGGAACTGCAAATGAGTCTGGAGACCATCAGCTGTTCCAGCAACAATAGCGACAGTCTTCTTCAGGTGGATGACCAACTGCCACGCCCCACTCTCACGGACTATACCCTACTTAAAAATAAATATGAAGCCTTGTTAAAGCAGCAGCAGGAACAACAGCAGCTACGGGAGCTAGCTGAAAAACAACAACAACTGATTGATGTGGCCAAACCGCTGCTCAATTACAGTGACTTCAATTCCACGCTCTGTTCCATAGCCGAAGAGGAACCTGTGCTAGGTAATCCCGTCTCTAGCAGTAGTCCGGCCAGCACAGTTGTCCATAGTCTCATACCAAAGATGAGTGGCGTCGATACTTTGGGCTCATCCGTCACAGAACTCTCTCTGGTACCTACTTCACCACAGCCAGCTGCTGCGACAGCCAATACTGCCATAATGCGGCGACGTTCGTTGCGTTTGATGAGTCAAAGAACTCTAAATATGTCCAATGAGGTGAAATTGCCAACGCGCCGTAGTACACGCCTATCCCTACGATCTGAACAATTGCACCTGAGTCAGAATCAAATGCTTGCACTGCCGGAGCTAATAACTAGCAATTTGAATCAGAAAGGAGGCAGCAAAACTGCACGTTTGCGTCAGCATCGTGTCGATCTCTTAGCTTGGTTTAACAAAGCCAGCGTGAAAGAGTTGACGAAATTGCCAAGCATTGGACCCAAGACCGCTTTTACTTTGGTCATGCAGCGGTAAGTTTCTGGAGAAGCTGACTGAACAATTCCAATAAATTTATATGACCATTTCATTTCAGTAACCTGCTTGGTAGCTTCAAGAACTGGCAACAAGTCAAGAATCTACCCGTATGGTCTCGTAATTCCTTCACACGTTTCGCCATTAGTAATTGCCTAGAAATATAGAAAGACATAACAAAGTTAACTTTAAACCTAAGACTTTTTTTTTTTTAAATGTACTTTTGATTGTCAGACCACAAAAATTTGCAATATTGTATGTGAGAAACATGACTAGAATAAGTTTTCAAATGTGTGCGTAAATGTCTCCAAATCATTGTCATTAATTTAAGTGTCATCAATTTATTAAAACATGTATTTATTTCAAGTCGAGTCAAACTGTTCACACACTGCTGCAGGATATACATGTATAACCAATATCCTGTAATTGGGAATTGCTATTTTATGCTCTTAACTATATGAATAAGGTTTGGTTTTTATTACCACCGGTAGGTAGGACCATTTTGAAGTCTTGTTTGTGTATTTGGAACCCTCTGTAAGTGCATCGACTAAGCTGGTACCCACAATTGTGACTTCCTCTTTATATATCCAGACTAAAGTTTTTAGATAGAGTAATGTATAGAGCTTGAACTCTAGCCAGACATCAAGCCCTTGAGGGTTTCTGTTGCTTCTTCATTATATGCCGCTAATTGTACATATATATCATCCTTCCTCTTTACAATCTAGCATTCACATAGCATCTAGCACTTTTAAGAATTTCCTTCTGATCACTTACGCTGCGAGCAGACCTACAAATTTAATGCTCCAAACTTTTTTTTAAAGAATCTTTGATGATATCTATATTGGCAGAGCCTAATCTATCAGCCATTTATACATCAGGTTTTCTTCACTAATAAACGCCTTGTCCAGGCACAAAAGGTGTCACTTTAATCAATGCTTTCTAACCTATGCACTCTATTATTTGATGCCTCTAATTAACTAATTAAATTTTATTAATTGAGTTTATAATTACATTAGGTCCGTTTAGATTTTAGAAGGGGTGTTAGCGATTCTAAATAATTAATTTCAGTTGCTTAAAATGTTTATTTTATAAAGTTTAAGCTCTAAGCTTTAAAATAATTGTTGTGTCAATTTGTTTGATACAAATTTGCTGTTCGAAATCTATACCCCAGCAAGCAATATGTGCGTTTTCTGACACTTTTTTATGAGCATTCAACGTGCCCAAAAAAGAGAACGAAATGAGCGTTTTTATACCCTTGCAAAGAATATTATAATTTTGCCCAGAAGTTTGCAACGCATAGAAATATCCATTTCCGACCCTATAAACTATATATGTTCTTGATCAGGGTGACGAGCTGAGTCAATTCAGCTTTGTCTGTCTCTTTCTACGCAAACTAGTCTCTCAGTTTTAAAGCAATCGAACTGAAACTTTGCACAGAGTCTTCTTTTTACTGCACAGTGCTAATATGTCGGAGCCGACCGGATCGGATGACTATATCTTATAGCTGCCATACGAACTATTGGTCGAAAAGTGGTTCTTTGTGAGAAAAATTTTTTTGTTTTTAATGTTAAAGTGTCTCATTTCAGCGATTATTAATATTATACGCTTTTATAAAGATTTGGAAGTTTAGTTCAAAATCGGATGACTATATCTTATAGCATTCATAGGAACTATCGGTCGAAAAGTGGGTTTTATTTAGAATAATTGTTTGTTTTAATGCTGGCGTTCTTAAACTCTGATGTATTAAAACATTTGCAAGGATATAAAAACTTCGGCAAAGACGAACTTAGCTTGACCTTCTCGTTTTCTATGAAAACGGTCGCTCTTAATGTGCAAGTTTTCTGAGTCTAATCTGACTCTTTTCTGATACAGATATAAGAGTTTTCACCCTCCCAATGAAGCATATAAAAACCCCATAAAAGACTCAAAAAAGTTACTTTTCTAGGCACTTGAATCGCCTCCTGAAAGGCTCTTTTTAGACGCTTTTTGCTAATTGCTGGGGGTTTTGGGCGTCTAAAATGACTAAAAAAAGAAAAAACGAGAAAGGCAAAGCTAACTTCGTCTGTACCGAAGTTTTGATACACTTGAAATAGCTTGTCTCAACGGTTAGCGACTTCGACCAAACTTCGCAGATCAGCTTAAAAACATTACATATTACCCATGACCGTGTTTGAGAGCAGTAATATTGAGAACCCAGTTTTTCTCACTAAAACCCATTTTTCGAACGAACATTTGTATGGCAGCTACAAGAAGTAGTCATCCGATCCGGTCGGTTCCGACATATTAGCAGCGTGCAGTAAAAAGAATACTCTGTGCAAAGTTTCAGCTCGATAGCTCCAAAACTGAGGGACTAGTTCGCGTAGAAACAGATAGACGGACGGACGGACAGACGGACGGACAAAGCCTAATCGACTCAGCTCGTCATGCTGATCAAGAATATATATACTTTATGTGGTCGGAGATGATTCCTTCTATGCGTTGCAAACTTCTGGGCAAAATTATAATACACTTTTCAAGTGTATAAAAACGAAATAATTTTTCATTTTTTTTATGAATTGTTTATATTTATCTTAAAAATCAATAAAATGGGAAAAAGTAGAAAGGTAGATAAGTAAAAATCAGGGATGCAAACCGCTCGGAAATAAGGACTGGTTCGGTTCAGTGGTTCACACAGTTTTTGAACCGCCGTTTCGGTTCATTACATGGCTTTTGGGGCTTACCGAACCGCGGTTTCGGTACGGTTCGGTTTGCGCTGTATTCATTTAACAAACTAAAGAAGTGTATTTTTGATACATTTAGTCAGATTATTTAGGTTAGGTTTAGGTTGTTTAGTCAGGTTTTCAGTTATTAAATAATAAACATTTCATTTTTATTAAACTCAAAATTTGCTTTGATAACATAATGATTTCTTTAAGACTGTGTTATTTAATGAAGATATTTCCATTCGATTAACTGAATTTTAAAACAACAGGAGAAATATAGAGTTTAAAGAACTAAAATTCAATTCAATATAATGAAATTTAAGTTAAGATTTGGTAATAAAATATCTTATAGTAAAGTTTCATCGATATTGCCTCTTAAGTCTTATAAATCAAGTTCTAGTGCGAGAAATGCTCGTTCTACTGACACTTGTGTGGCTGGAATTGCTTAAGTTGATTTTCCTGATAAATATTCCAATATTTATCTTTAGGTAAACGCTTTTCGCCATCAAACGCTTCAATGCAATTATCAAACGATATTTTACTTTATGATGGAAATTAGTCCTTTTATTTCAAACTCGTCTTTACTTATCATTAACGATTAATATCTTCTTGTATATTAACATTAAATGAGATTTAGCTAGCTTTTTTTCTTCTTCTTATAGCAGGTTTGGTTCCTGGTAGAGGTAACAAAATCTAGACTTGGCCTGTTCCAATTTTGGGTCCTAAGAAATTTGGTGTTCTACAACTCTTGCTTTTCCACGTATTTATGCTCTGCATATTCTGTAATTTTGTGCAAAAGTATGTTTCGGAGAAGGAATCATTTCTGACCCTTTAAATTATATATATTCTTGATCAGCATCGACAGCCGAGTCTATATAGCCATGTCCGTCAGTCTGTCCGTATGAACGAAAAGATCTCAGAGAAGTTAAGAGATAGAGGTTTGACATGTATGGGGCATATATGTATTTCTAATACTTTCAGACAGATCAAGTTTATTTTCAATTTTTGCCACGCCCCCTCCCGCTCCCACAATTTTGAAAAAACGTCATATCTCCCACAGTTTTGTAGATAGATGGTTCGTACCTTCTGAAGATATTTAGAAATTAAGATTATTTATCCATTTCACAAAGGAGGGGTTAAGATTGGATAATACGGATCGATCGGACGAGTTATAAAGAAAACAAATAATTATGATGGGTAGAAGGTAGAGCACTGGCCACTTTTTGTGGATTTTTATTTAAAATGATAAGATATATGCAAACTTTGGGGGTACTGAGTATGTTATAGTTTGAATTTACCGAGTTTGATTGGTCCGTAAAAAATATCTTCCCATATTTTTCGTGATCAGTTGGGCACGCACTTGCTTTCTACCAAATAATGCGCTGCGATTTGGCTCAGTATGGTAAATCAAATGGTAACTCAATGTCTAGTTGAAATGAACCGAACCGAACCATTTTATTTTTCGGTTTTTGGTTCGGTTCAGCATTTCTATAAACACACCGGTTCGGTTCAGAACCGGTTTGCATCCCTGGTAAAAATATCTTCAAGAAATAAGGCTCGATTTCAATATTTACGTTTTTACTTAAAAACTAACAGTTTAAATTTAACAAAATGGGAAAAGGGACAAAGGACAAATATAAATTTTTATGAAATTTGTCTTCATAAATGTTTATTTTGCTTTCCTTTAATGCTTAATTCTATCATTGACAGTTGGTGTCACCATTTGCTGCTTATTGAGGCCAATTGCTTTTCGTCGACAGAAAATTTTTGATTAAACGCTCCTAAAAGGGTGATAAAAACTTAAAAACTTAGTTAAAATTAAAGAAGTTTTCTAGAACGGTCACTTAATTAAATTTAAAATTTATATTTTATTTCTATAAATGATTTCGCAAAGACCAGCAGTGTAGCTTCAGGAGAGCATTTGCAGTAAATAGCTTTTGTTATATTGAATTTAAAATAAATAGATAAGTTAATAAATACAGAGCCGCTCAACTGAATAGGTTTGACTTTTTTTTTAGGTTTGAAACGTTGTATCTCCTTTGAGCGTAGCACTCCGATTTGAGCGAAATAAATTTTGTTGTATAAAGAAATCAGTAATTTGTGAAATAGCAAAGATTCCGTTCTGTTAGTTATGTTTTTATATAATTTGTATTATTTTTTCAAAAACATATCAAAAAATCTCCATTTTTTTGGCTCAACTGAATAGGTTTGACCACTAAAACTATTAAACATAAGTCTTTAAAGCAAAATTTTAAGGCACTGGGTAACTTAATTAATAAAGGACACTGTTTTAGCATAATTTAGTATTTGGTATGCCCACCCTTGTTCTTAATAATTTTAAACAAACGGTTTGGAAAGGAATCATAATATTTTTCAATTTCATTTAGTGAAATTGTTATTTTAATTGCTTCAACTAGGGTCCCAGAGTCACTAAATTGTCTTCCTCCTTCGTATACTCTTACTCTCCTGGACAAAAGTCTCCAAATGTTCTCGATAATGTTAACGTCAGGGGAGTAAGGCGGCCACATGAGCAATTTGACGTTTTGATCTTTAATCCACAGTTTTAGAACCCGAGCGGTATGGATGGGAGCGTTGTCAATATGACCATAAATCTCCGAAAACTGGGGAAAGCCTTTTTTGAGCACAGTCTTGTACACATTTGCGTTCATCTTCGAGGTGACAAACTGGAGCTCGCATGTTCCATAAAACGATATGGCTCCCCACACCATTACTCCATCTGCACATGAGTGCTGACGACTTAAAAAACATTCTTCCTTTCGCATATCGTGGAAATAGTAATTATGGCCATCCGGTCCATCGAGGTTGAACTTCTTTTCGTCGGAGAAGATCACCGTCTTCCACTCCGTGTTCCACGTCATGTATTCTTGAGCAAATCGGAGTCGTGCTTCGTTTCCAGCATCGTTGAGAGGCGGTTTTTATACCCTTGCAAAGGGTATTATAATTTTTCCCAGAAGTTTGCAACGCATAGAAATATTCATTTCCGACCCTAAAAACTATATATATTCTTGATCAGGGTGACGAGCTGAGTCGATTGAGCTTTGCTATATCTTATAGCTGCCATAGGAACTATCGGTTGAAAAGTGGGTCTTTGTGAGAAAAACTTTTTTGTTTTTAATGTTAACGTCTCCCACTTAAGCGATTATTAATATTATACGCATTCACATAGATTTGGAAGTTTTTGTCAAAATCGGATGACTATATCTTATAGCTGCCATGGGAACTATCAGTCGAAAAATGGGTTTTAATGAGAAAATCTTTTTTGTTTTTAATGTTAACGTGTCTCACATCAGCGATTATTAATATTAAACGCTTTTATACAGATTTGGAAGTTTTGGTCAAAATCGGGAGACTATATCTTATAGCTGTCATAGGAACTAGCGGTCGAAAAGTGGGTTTTATTTAGAAAAATTGTTTGTTTTAATGCTGGCGTTCTTAAACTCTGATGTATTAAAACATTTGCAAGGGTATAAAAACTTCGGCAAAGACGAAGTTAGCTTGGCCTTCTCGTTTAGTGTCTGTTGTCTCGGTAGCGACCTTCTGAACCCGCTCCGTCAACCCGAACTCAAAAAGTTTCGCGGGTTCAAAGATCTTTAGGAGGTTTGCAGCTCTGATTATAATACCGCCGTACTAGGTAATGGAGTAGCAGACCCAACATACTAATGATTAGTTCACCAACTGTTTTTGATTTCTTGAGGCACACGGGTAAGTGTAAGATAATGAAAGCTAAAATAAATGTACCTGCCACTTAGGATTCTAAATTTAAAAAAATGTAGCTAATAAAATGTTAATCTACCCCTACTTAATGACTAATGAATCAGTTAGTTTCCTAGTTCTATGATACTAGTTTAAATGTAACCCTCAACCACTCTCTCTCCCCTTCACTCTCTTTTTGTTTGCCTTGTGCAAGTGGTTTTACTGTCGCCACCTTGTCCAACCACTTCTGACAGCAAATGCATCTTAAAGATACATTTACTTAATGACTAAAGACAAAAAGCGTTCGTTTTTCTACAGTTATCAGGCGCAACAACAATTTCAGTGACCGATATAGCCGACTCCGATTCTTGTTGTTGCTGCTGGCATTTGTTTTCTTTCGGTAAACAAGATAAGGCAAGGTACAGGAATCAACTTAGTACAATAAAACGTTCCTAAACATTCTGCATTGTCAGATTGCAAACCTCTACAAAATAGATAAGATGTGTAAATGTATCGGATCCAGAGGCGAGTGCAAAGTGTACAGGTACGTGTATACAAAGATCGACCAACAAAAAAACATATAAAACCGATTGGAAGAAATAAACAAACAAATACAAAAATTAATACTTTTTAGTAGAAGTTGCTATGCTCTTTAGGAATTTTGAAAATGAAAGTATGGAAATGTTTTAGAAAGAGAATTATGTTGAAAAACCTAGAGAAATATTAACGATATTTGGACTTTTCTAGCCTTTTGCTCCGAATTATGGAACTGAGCCACACCCTGCCTGGTTGCTCTCATCCAGCTGTGTCGCCCGGCATCACCTAATCTCCAACTGGTGTGTAGAGTGCAGCCCAACCAACCAACCAACCAACCGCATCTATAAATGCGCCGCAAAAACAAGCTCCAATACCGTCGCGATCACAACACAACAACATTGAAAAAGAGGGGGGAAAAATATGAAAACAAAAAAGCGAAAAGCAAAAACAGAAAACGACAACCAACCGACCGGCTTCTTTTTTATACTTTGCTTCTATACACAACACTTGGACCCCCTCCTTCCCCAGCCCATCCTCCGTGCTGCTTCACACACACGCACATTGCCGCCGACGCGTTGCCGCCGTTTAAAATGCCGCAGTCGCAGCAGAAAACTGTCAGATACGAATAGTCTGAGCTCAGTCTGAATACAACAGTCCGAGGCAATTGAACGGATCGTCCAGAGTCTAGTCCCCAGTGCAGGTTCAGCGAAACGAAAACAAACAAAAAACAAAATCTAGTCAAAAGACGTTTGGATTTCGAATTTGGTTTGTTTCTAGTTTTGTTTGTTTTTTTTTCGAAATTATCGCTCAAGTTGTTTTGAGCTGAAGCAAAAATGTCGCAACCCTTGAAATTCTATTTTGATTTTCTTAATCAATCGAGTCGTGCACTCTACATATTCCTGGAGGCATCCAAAATACCATTCGAGGCGATACCCATATCGATGCTCAAAGGTGAGTACGTGCTACGTGCGCTCAATCACAACACCAAGAGGGCTAGGGCCTAAAGGTCACACACACACACACTGAAGCGTTTTTTTCTAATGTTGTCTTTCCCTTTCATTGCGTTTGTGTTTTGATTTTCAAATTTAGTTGAAAATCTACCTAAAAATTTTCCACTCGTTAAAAATTCCATTGGTCAAAATGTGTTGCTGCAATTTTTGGTTGTTTTTTTTTTTTTATTATAATTTTTTGGATAGGGGAAAGTGCAATGTGTGTAAGAGCGTTAAGCAATGTTTGTTTAGGAATCGGATTTAGAGTTGAAATATAACAGATAACAGTTAAAGTAAAAGGTAAAACAAATAAAACCAGTTTAAGTAATTACTAATTAAATATTTGCTAAAAATTTTTGTAAATTTTTGAAATGTTAGTATTTGATTTTCCGAATTTAAATTTCTTTGTTTTAAAAAAGAAATATCGTAAAATAAGAATATTTCAATTTATTTTAAAACAAAGAAATTTCAATTCAGAAAATCATACTAACATTTCAAAAATTTACAAAATTTTAAGAATATTGACAGTTTGAAATTCTGACCATTTTCTTATTTTTTTTTTTGAATTTTCTATATTTTAAAAAGTTGGAAGTTGAAAGATATTGAAATAGTTTTGAAATATTTTTCGAATTTTGAATATGTTGATTTTTTTTAACTTTTCTTGTAAATTTTTCAAATGCTGTTTGAATGAATTTTAGTACCAAATCTTTAGATCTTAAGTCTCCCCAACAACAGTATGTTTATTTTAGGATTGTGGTTATTTTTATATTTTTGGAAATTATTAAAAATACAAATTTGAAAAGATTTTAACATGTCAAATCTCGTTGCTAATAATTGACAATTTCCCAAAAAATTATATTAAAATGTTTCAATATTTATCAAACTTTTTTAAATTTTCGAAGATTTTTAAAATTTTTTTTAAATCTTACAAAAAATATTTGTGATTTTTTAAATGTTGGAATACTTTTTTTAACTTCCCATTGGGTTGTCATAAAAACAGACAAATGTTTGGCTTAAAGATATTGTTAAAGTTTTTCAATTTGTTTGGAATTATACAAATTTTATAGAGAATTTTTTTTAAATTTTTTGTAAGTTCTTTAAATGTTGTTTAAATAATGTTTAGATCTCAAGTTTTCTTATGTTGGAGCATAACAATAAAATGTTCATTTGGAAAATTATTGGAAGGTTTTTCGGTACTTAAATAAAATCAAAAATAATGTTACAATGTGATTCTTATATCTTAAAACTCGTTGTTTGGGGGATTGATACGGATCGCCACGGCGTTTGATGTGAAACTCCAGGAAATGAAAAACAGTGAATTCTTGTTTTGTTAAAATAATGTTAAAATATTTTTGAAATTTTGACAGTTTTCAGTTTTTTTTTAATTTGAAAATTTTCAACTGTCAAACTCCATATAAAAAAAATGTGTCAAGGAATTTTCCTTGCCCTATTCTGTTGTTTGGTACCCAGCCAAGCAAGCCATAAACAAAAATATAGATGTTGCCATATCGACGAACATTCTTATTTTTAGATCTCAAATCAAGTTGGATTGACCACCAAATACAAACAGACCTTATATGTTTTTTAGTTTAATGCATTTAGAAAGATTTTTTCGCAGGCAGAGATTTACTAGTTTTTCCCACATGACAGATTCTGACATTTTTCAATCCTAGTTCACAAATCCCGTTTTCGAGAAATCGCGGAAAAGCTAGTTTTTAGATTCTAAAAAAGTACCTTTAAAAAATGTGTATATCTTCAGTATCGGTTCATTCATTATGAAATGGTACTGCTTTTTTAGAAGGTTATTGAACGACCTTTCATTCATTCATACACCACTTCTTAATTAGGTGCTTGACATCGGCGTTATAAAGGCTTTTATCGGCAGCTTTGCATTAAATTTAACATTTTTTTAAAAAAGCCAGATTTTAAGTGGATTTTCACCACGAAAAAAATTGTGTATAATTTATTTTATTGCTGGACACCAAAGATTCATCTATTTAAAATACAACGCCACATAATTCATTCAAATCCGTTCAAGAATATAGAAGTTATTGGTATTTAAGTAAAAAATTAAGTTATAAGTTCATGCAACTTTAACTTAGTTTGTTTGTTTTGGTGTTGGTCGTAGGAGGCATAGTTAACATTCAACCTATTCTGTTTAAGGACTACTATGACCTGACCTGTTACTTTTTTCAGAATCTAAAAACTAGCTTTTCCGCGATTTCTCGAAATCGGCCCCACTAAAAAAATCGTGATATGGATTTTAGGACTCAGCGGGGGGACTCCTACATAAAATCGCTACCAAACGTTCAGGATCGCAAAATTTTTATTATTTTGTAAACTAGTGTTATTTTCAATTTTTACAACGCCCATATGTCATATCTCCCACAGTTTTGTAGTTTTGCAGTTAGTAATTAGCATTATTTATAGATATGCCGAAGAAATTATAAAGTTCGGATGAACGATTCTCAAGTTATGAGCAAATAAAGACCAGTGAACCCCCTCCAGTTCGGTTTAACCTAATTTAAGTACCTCTATTTTCTTTCGTTAGGAGTTTTCGGGATCATTTGGTATTGATATTTGAAATATTGGAAATGTTAAAATATAGAACATTTTGTTGGTACTCTTCTTCAACTCCCTCCCTAGTATTTAAATTCAAATCGGTGTTTAAGGAACACTTTGAGGGGGACGATGAGATTTTGGTAGTGTATTGTAGGGAATAACAAGCACCAAATCGCCAGACGGGATTGGAACTGGAAGAAATCGCCAAACCAATCTTAAAGAAATAAACGATTTAGCTAACCAAGAAATAGAAAACCAATCATTTCTATACACATGATACAATTCGTTGAAACCAGAGAGAAACATTTTGACTGTTTTAATTTTGATCAAGCGAGATGATGTAGTACCTACATTTTATTTTCTGACATATTGAAAATAAATGATTACACAAGTTTACAAAAAATGGCCAACTTTTGCAACAGAGAAGTTAGCAATTGTTCCTTATGTATTTTTGGCCGCTGAACTCAAATAAATTGTCCGTTATCACCCAGCACGTCAGGTGTGTTGAACGAGGTTTGTTTACATTTTGAGGTCCTGTGGCCAAATTAAGTGTCTTATTCCAACCAAATATGATTTAATATAGGCTGCATTAAATGACGTTACAGAAAAACCAAACACGAGGTTTTGATTCTGCTTATAAGATGGAAATTTTTAGATTTCAATATGGAAAATGTCGGTTTTTTTTCATAAAATCGATTGATACTGAAAAAATTTCTGCTGATATGAAAAATCTCAGAAAAAAATAGTTGGTAGTCCTTTGTCTTCTTCAATTCTCTTCTTTGAATCCAGCGACCAAAAATGTATATGGAAAGTTTTCTATCTTCTTTGTTGCAAAAGTTGGCCTATTTTATAAAAACTATAACGCTAACAAATACCTTTGATATATCGATTTCTCGATACAATATTGATAATTCAATGTGATTCAATAAATAGTCATTATAGGCATAATCGAAGTTGAAGTAACTTAGCTTAAAAATTGCAAGAAATCTGGGGCTTTGTACCAAAGCTACTAACCCTTGAAATTCTGAAAAAGGTTCGGTTAAAAGTTTTGACCTGTAAGAAATCTCAAGGATCTAATCTAACCTTTTTCGGTTTATTAAACCCAAAAAGCATGAACGGAACTGCTTCAAAGGGGCTAAAAATGCATTTTAAGT
>JAEIFU010002714.1:0-39145 GCA_018904235.1 Lordiphosa stackelbergi
GTTCGATAGTCAATGCATATCCTCAATGTGTCAGTCTTTCTTTTTGACCACCTACGACTCTGGTGGCAGACGTATGAAGAAGATTTTCTCACACAATACCTTTGTCGAGCCACTGTTCAACTTGCTTTTTAACGGCTTCCGGCTTCATCTGCTGATACGGCGGCTTGGCGAGTGGCGAAATGGCTCCACAACTCCATCGGGAACAACTCTTCAGCTCGATTGGACATTCAACGTGTACGACGGACGACTGATAGCAGCTTTCAATCAACTGCCGAAGCACTCTTCTGATATTGAGGTGGAGCTGTAATGAGATTAGAGTCTTGAAACACATTATACCTCAATGGATACTCATCTGTGGATTTTGGTTCTTCTTCGAGGTTTTGAAATAAAAACCCATTTTGGATCGGCAGTAAATCTGAACTTTTTGATGAAGTCGTAACCCAAAAGAGCATTGGGAGTCCATTTGGTGATTGGCAACCACCAGAAATTTTGTGCTCTGTTTGCAGCTGATCAACGTTAACACGTGCATTAAAAAATCCAATCGGCTTTGTGCTTGCATTGCCCAACCATGCAATGTAGTTGTATTTTGACACAACTCAATATTGTTCAACTTGTTTAGCTCACACTTTTTTAAGAATTGTGCATATCTACCCTGTGTCCACGAGGCATTCGACATTTACGTCATTAATCAAATTGTTTTTAGGCGACTGTTATCCGAAATTACGCGCACTTTATCAACTTTTTCCGTACAATCACGAGATATGTGTCCGTTTTCATTGCAGTGAAAACATTTTGTTTTCCGCTCGAAGTCTTTTCTTTTTTGCTCGAGGAGCCACAATTAAAACAAATTCCTATTACTTTATCCACTGCCGGCTGTTTACTTGTGTTGGCCACTGTATTTTTCTCGTTGCTCTTTTCCGCTCTGCCGAACTAAAGTTCATACGATTCCATATTCAAATCCCAAATTCTTTGTATGAGTGGCAACGATACATAGCACATTTAAATTCAGCTTTGATTGGAAATATTTACAATATGACGTAACACGGCTGCTTCCAATATTTCCGACACTAGCCAGCTTCTTTCACGTGCACGCATGTATTCATGATAGATTCCGATTTTTCTTCTTTCTTTCTTTTGCGCAATTGTTGATGAATGTGCACTATTCCAGTTACATTCAAACTCCTCGGTCAACTTTTCTTCCAGTCCATCATAGTCACTCACACTCAGATTCTAGAAACAGTCTGGCAGTTAACACACATTTTGCCTCTCGCAGTGTACGTATTTCTGCTCCGGACAACTCAATGCATTAGCGTTCTGCTCAAAATTGTCAAACCAAGTGTCAACTGGTACGGAATAACACATCAAAGTCACCTATAATTTTGTCAAAATTGTCCACAGAAATTTTAACCTGGCTCTCTGCGTTCGTCAACTTCAACTTTAAGTGCGAACAACTGTATGAGTTGTTGAATTGGGCACTGCGACGTCATTGGTGCACCCAGCACCTACGGCTTCACTGCCTCTGGCGGCATTTTTGCGTCGTTCTTCCTCTCTTGCATCTCTTTTGCCTAAAATTGCGACGTCTGCTTTGTCGGCGTCTGTATTGGCGACGTCTGCATCGGCGCCTACCTTTTCTTTGTTTCTCGGCGTTCTGCCTGTCATGTCTATATCGAAGTTCAACTGTTGGCGTCTCTTTGCACTGCTCTGTCTTTAGTTATTTCACAACAAAATTTACACCAGATCTACACAACTGAACACAACTGGGCAACTATTTTTCGTATTTTTTTGGACAGCTTCTCTTGATTTCTGAATTTCACAACGACACACACAACTCGATCGACTGAATTTACACGACTGCACAACTTTATTCGGCTTTTGGGATTCGTATGTTGCAATTTTAACTCATCAACTTTTCAAGCAACTTTTTCAACTCCTAACTTATCAACTTTTAAAATGAACAACAGCCTTTTCAGCACAGACAACCTTAGGGGTCACGGTCAACTTTTATTTCACGACATGAACGAGCGAAAGCGCGCACAATGTACGACGAGACAAACTTTTTCACTTTTTGCCAATGTTCAGGACTGACGAGCCCCCAAATGTAGGATCGGGTGATCCAGGTTTATTAAAATAATATAATAATGATAATGATTCATGTACAAGGTACAGTTTCTGAACAAAGTGAAGTGAACTTAATTAATAACAAGGTCAATAGACTCGACGCTTTAAGGCTGCAACTGCGACGGACGACTTCAGACTTTGCGACTACGGACACCACGCACAGCACCAGCAAACTGACAATGTTCGGCCTGACGCCGCCGTACCAACTGGGATAGGTTGGCACAGTCCTCTAGAGTGTTGCCACCTTACATAAATGTCGTTGAAATTGTTAGCGGAGTAATTTTATATGTAATGCTCGCAAGCGTTGCTCCATTTATTAGTATAATTTTTGCATTCAATTTGACGTCTTGAACTCATTTTCAAATTTAGTCAATCCCAAAAGAACTTAACCAGGTACAAAATAAATTTGGCAGGTCATAGTAGCCCTTAAATAGAATATATTGAATGTTAACTATGCCTCCTACGACGAACACAAAAACAATCAAACTAAATTAATTTGCATGAACTGGAAACCTTCAATTTTTAACTTAAATGCCAATTACTTCTATATTCTTGAACGGATTTTAATGAATTATGTGGCGTTGTATTTTTAATAGAAAAATCCATGATACAACTAATAAGGTACGGCACTCGCTGTGTGCGGCCTCGGCTCGGGCCCCATAATTTTAGTATGCGGTAGACATTTGCCATGAAAGGTTGTACCCGCGCTTGCTGGTTTTTTGCTGCGCATTTTGGTGGTGAATTTTTTTGAAGCGATCTCGTAGTTGTTTTGTTGCTGCTTTACAAGATAATGTATTCATATTTAATAAATTGCTTGCTCTTTTTTATTCTTTTTGTTGTTTGTTTAAGTGCACATTTGGGGGTGGGATTTTAGAGTGAATTGATATCGTTTTTGGTTTGATGTTGCTGCGTTGCAAAAAATTGTGTTCATATTTAGTGCAGAGTGCAGTGCCATGTTGTTGTGTTCTTGGAAATAAAATGCTTTCATACTTATGCACTGCGTGCACTTGTCATTTTGTTGTTATTATTGTTGTTTCATCACAACAGAAAATGTGTACATACTTATGTATGTAGATACATTTTTTAATGCACACACATACACACATATTTAATTTGTGTGCATGTGCGCCGTTGATTCTCGCTCTCACCCTCCCTCTCCTTCGCACTCTCAGCAAAGCGCTTGGGCCACATTTTTCAGCTGAATGCCGTACCTTGTATAGTTGTACCATGGATAAGTCTTTAGCGACCAGCAATAAAATACACTTTTCAAAATTTTCGTGTTTATGCTGGCAGACGAAAGTTCAACTCGACTGAAGAGCTTCGAAAAGCTGTTACTGAGGAATGGGCCGAAATACCAAATTCAGAGTTGGAATTCATGTTTATCATCCGGTTAGGCATTTTTAAGTTCATAAATAACTTGGGGTTATTTTTTTTCCTTTTTAATTATTTTTAAGACTGGTTTATAAAAAATGCAGAAAACATGCTTTTCTTTAAGGGGGAGAATGGGGGTTCTGAGCTCGTGGGGTTGTGAGCCACTGAATATTGGCCACAAAAAAAATATATTTAAACTTTTTGTTTATGTCATGTGTCTCCCTTCTTATTACCTAACTTTTGGCAAGCAACCTATCAGTCTACACCTTCTTTAAGTTCGTGAACCAGAACTTGACTTTTTTAAAAAAAAAGTTTTTTTTCATTTTTGACTTGTGAATATTATACAAAATTTTTTTCGTAATGACAAAAGTAAGTATGAGGAAAATATCTTTGGTCAATTGCCTTTTTGATAGAAATATGTTTTTTTTTTGTAACAATTTCTTTTTGGTTATGTGACGTCACCAAAAAAAAAGTGAGATATGGGGGTTGTGAGCCACTTTGAAAAAAGTCGGTTTTGACTTTCAAAGAGAATATTGCAATGACGAGCAATAAAACACTGGAAAAACTCTCCAAAGAAGTAAACAAACTTTAAAAAATCAAACAAAAAACAGCCACAAGCAAAAAGTGCTCGTATAGAAAAGAAAACAAGCCTGATGTCGTCAATCAATTTACACTCTTCAATGATATTTCTTAATTCAGAATATGAGAAAAATTGTTCAGTTTTTTCATTTAATAAAGAATAATGGCTTAAAAACACGAATTTTGAACTTTTAGATGGGTTGCTCACAACCCCCACAAATTTTCGAAATGTCAAAAAATCACTATGAATGTCAAAATCAATATGAAATAAAAAACCAAAATTTTATTTTTTTAAAACTAGTGATGTACCCAAAATACAAAAATTACAGAGCGAAAAAAATGGGTGCATCCTAATAACGCCCGCTGGCATTACATGGCACTTTTTGAAAATGTTGTTATTTTCAATAATTTGTCTGCAATAGGGGCAGAGCAATGGCGAATTGTTCTTTTTGGTAAAAATAAACTCGTTGTCTAGATCTGCCTCTTCAATGTCCGAATTGCAATCCAATTCTTCAAATGTCGTTTCCTACTTGATCAAATCATATTGTCTGTTTATGAGAGAGTTGAAAGAGTAGTAGAGTAGCGTTAACTACTCCAAAGTTCTTGAAAAAATTATATAGTATATATTTTTAATAAAAGCAACAAACCGTGAATTTTTTTGGGTCGAATGCTTAATTTGGAACAATTGTTGTTGTGCTGGAAGCAACCACAGTTTCGAATTATTTCGAAGCCCACCATCAATTTTGCTGTAGTATACTAAATCTATTTCGCGTCCACGCTGCTCAAACCTCAATGATACTTTAATAAGAACATAATCATGCGTAAGATGTAGAAAAGAAAAAAAAATAATGAACGGTACTTTCATGTCAGCGGGCGTTATTACATGCACCCGAAAAATATTGATTTTTGGCGAAGATATGTTCAAAAAACAAAACTATGAACACAACCCCCACTCTCCCCTATACAATTAAAGGAAGTTTTTCAACAATTTTTTTTATTTTTAATTTATTAAAAATAATTTTTGAAAATTTCAAAAATTTTTTCATAAATTATTTAATTATACCCTGTTCTCATTAAAAATGGGAAAAAGAGGATCATGAAGTTGTGCAAATGTATGTAACAGCCAGAAGGAAGCATCTCCGACCCCATAAAGTATATATATTCTTGATCAGCATGTCCGTCTGTCCGTCCGTCCGTCTGTCCGTCTGTCTGTCTGTATGAACGCGTCGATTTCAGAGACTGTAACAGATAGAGCCACAATTTTCGCCATGTATGTAGGTGTATACTGTACCCACATGGAGTTTGTTTTAGATTTGAAAAATTCCTCCTCCTCCATCTTTTATCAGCGAAAAATTGTCTTTCTCTCTGTATAAACGCGTGGATCTCACACACCATAAGAGGTGGAGCCACCGATTTTTGCATGTTTGAAGGTGTATACTGTACCCAGATCAAGTTGGTTTCAGATTTGAAAAATTCCACCTCCTCCATCATTTAGCAGCGAAAAACTGTCTCTCTCTCTGTATGAACGCGTTAATCTCAGAGACTATAAGAGGTAGAGCCACAAATTTTTGCATGTATGTAGGTGTATATCGTACCCAAATCAAGTTTGCTTCAGAATGGCAAATTCCTCCTCCTTCTCCTTCTAACCGAAAAACTGTCAGAGCTAAAATTTTTAAGTTTGAACCTAATGATTGAATATATATTCTATTCTGTATACCACTTCAAGATCCGAGCACAAACACCGAAGATATGCAAGTGCTTCTTAAAGTATAAATCGTCAATCTTTAAAACTGTAGGAGATAAAACGTTTTTTCCAAATTACAGGGGCGGGAGGGGGCGGGGCCAAAATTTGAAACAATCTTGATCTGCGTGCAGATAAAGAAGCATTTGTCTCATACATATCAAACCTCTATCTCTTACCATCTCTGAGATCTAGGTGTTCATACAGACAGACGGACGGACGAAGTGAAAAACGGACAAGGCTAAATCGACTCTGCTGTTGATGCTGATCAAGATTATTATACTTTTTATAAAATGGTCGGAAATGATTCCTTTCTGTTACATACATTAGTATACCCTTTTTACTCTAGGGTAAAAAAGTATATATTTGCTAAATTAATTAAAGAGAGGCATCTCTTCAAATATTTATTTTTATCTCATCCGATCTGATCTTTGTGCTTCGAGCTCGTCGAGTAACGCAAGCGACAGCAAAACGTTTGCTTAGGCTACTCGTGTGTTCCGAAATAGTTTTATTTTAGTTGCGAAGCTTTTTCCTACTTCTTGAAAATCCTCAGGGAGTTTTCAAAACGGATTTTTGCACTCAGCGGAGGGATTTATATAAGGAATTGCCACCAAATGTTCGGGTCCACCCAAGTTTTTATTATTTTGGTGTTATTATTATTATTAATATATTTTTAATCAAATTCTCTCTGTAGCTCCAACAGCGGCGAAGTTTTTAGTTTTGTTGTTATTTCGTCAATAAAATAAAGATCCTCAAACTGAAAACTAGTTTTGAATTTGTAGTTTCTCAGCAATTTTGCCAATGTAACTTTCATTGAAAATAGAGCATATCTCGAGCCTGCAATTTAAAATTTATTACACTTAAATTTTACATTCAACTTACATTACCACTTACCTATGCAATTTCGTATGCCCTTGGTGAAGGGTATAAAGGCATATGGATGCTTATCTTGAATATTGTGCGGCAAGAAGTGATCGGGATTGAACGTTTTAGCCTCGGGCCCCCAAATTTTCTCACTGCGATGCATGTGAAAGATATCTATGGCGATTTGCAATCCCTTGGGCATAACAATGCCATTCGATAGTCTGACATCCTCTGAAGTTTGCCGCAGGACAACGGAAAAAGGTGGTATCACACGCATGGTCTCATTCAGTATCATATCCAGGTAGACCATTTGCTGGGTTTCAGCATAACTGACCTCAAAGTCGCCAGTCTGGGGGAACAACGATTTGATTTCTTCAAATGCTTTCTCTTGATACTGAGGGAACATGGCCAACAGCATGAGGGTATAGTACATGGTATTGCCTGTTGTCTCGAAGGCAGCAAATACAACAATATAGCACTCGTCTTCCACATTCTTCCAGCTAAATATGCCACGTCTAAGCAGGTCGGTAACCACATTGAGAAATATATGTTTCTCCTTTTTTTGAACCGTAGTACTGGGAGAAGTTTCCTTCATAGCCTTCTCAGACAGTTTCTTCTCTATGAGCTAGAATTCAAAGACTTATGATCATTGAATACGTTTTTTACTCGAACCGGTCGCACCTTATTCACAAACGCACGTATCGCGGTCTTGGCCCGCCAATATGGTTGCTCTTTGCCCAATAGCTGGCGTACCCATCGAATTTGCAGCCAAGGCGAGAGGCCCATTTCTGTTGCAAACTTCATAATACTATTAAATGCATAGCAACACAGCCCTCACTACTGTGGACTCACCTTTTATAATGCTCCACCATGCTGTTGCTCATGAAACTCTGCTCATCTGTTACATCAGTTCCCAAGGTAGTTTCTAACCTCAAAGCTTGAGTAAATGTCAAAAATAAGATAATTATTTACTCACGAGTCGCTATGCCCAAAGTGAAACTATGGAATATTGTAATCAAGTCCTGCTCGCCATCATCCACCAAGGTATCCAGCACTTTAAGCAGCATGTTTGTTTCGTGATTAAAAATTGACTCAAAACTCAGCAGAACCTTGTGTCCAAAAGCAGGATTGAGCACCTTACGATGAAGACTCCAACAGGGATCTAAACCAAAATTGGACACTCAATCTTCAGAATTTCTTTATCAATGTAAAGTGTATCCACCCTTTAAGTTGAGCAGTCCCATGCCTACTGGATCATCGAAAACCCTGTAGATGACAGACTTATTCACACAGTGAGGCGATGTGAGAATGTCTTTAATCAGCTGCGGATCACTAACAAACACAAACGGTATGGGACCCAGCCAGTTGAATACGAAGTGGCCATACTTCTCCAGCATACTATTGATTTTATACAGAATTTCTAAATGGGAACACAAAAACTTATACACTTGACTGGAACCAGTAGTCGCTGTCTTATACCTTTCCGTCGAAATAGTATGTGCGCCATTCCCAGCAACGGATATCCCAGCGGACCGGGTATTTTACGTGCTAACAGATAAAACCGACGACGAGTCCATAGAAAATAAAGCAAAGCCACTATCACCAAACCACTCCACAATGTCCACGAAAACATGTCTCCCGCGTAAGTAACCGAACGCTTCAAAGTGTTTTACCACTGTATTAGCACAGGTTCGTGTGAAGCGCGCTTTTATAAGCCGGACCCTTTGCTTAGCAGTGCAGCAGCAACTGAGAGCAGCGCTGTCGCAGCGAAGTCTCTTGTGATTTGTCGATAAATAATGGTGATTAGTAAATAAGTCTAAAAGGTACGAACCACTTACCTAACAAGTGAGAAAGTCGGTCAAGCCCGACTATAATATACTCTGTACCTAGAGTAGGAGCTGAATGCAGTGCTGCAACTGCGCTTATCACTAAGTCTTTCTCTTTCCCTCTCTCTGTAACTCTCTCTCTCAACTAAATAAGTTTGACTTTTTTTAGGTTTGAAACGCGAAATAAATTTTGTTGTATAAAGAAATCAGTCATTTGTGAAATAGCAAAGTTTCCTTTCTGTTAGTTTTGTTTTTTTTTTATTTTTTTTTTTTTTTTAAAACAAAAAAAAAATCTCCATTTTTTGGCTCAACTGAATAGGTTTGACCACTAAAACTATTAAACATAAAAACTTATGACTCATAAAGCAAAATTTTAAGGCACTGGGTTACTTATTTAATAAAGAATACTGTGTAAGCATAATTTAGTATTTGGTATGCCCACCCTTGTTCTTAATTATTTCAAACATACGGCTTGGTAAGGAATCATAATATTTTTCAATTTCATTAAGTGAAATTGTTGACCAGGCTTTTTTAATTGCTTCAACTAGGGTCCTAGAGTCACTAAATTGTCTTCCCCTTTCGTATACTCTCCTGGACAAAAGTCCTTAAATGTTCTCGATAATGTTAACGTCAGGGGAGTAAGGCGGCCACTCGAGCAATTTGACTTTTTGATCTTTAATCCACAGTTTTACAACCCGAGCGGTATGGATGGGAGCGTTGTCATATTGGTACGTCTATGGAATATGACCATAAATCTCCGAAAACTGGGGAAAAGCCTTTTGGAGCACAGTCTTGTACACATTTGCGTTCATCTTCGCGGTGACAAACTGGAGCTCACATGTTCCATAAAACGATATGGCTCCCCACACCATTACTCCACCTGCACATGAGTAATGACGACTTAAAAAACATTCTTCCTTTCGCATATCCTGGAAATAGTAATTATGGCCAACCGGTCCATCGGGGGACCGCGGAGAAGACCACCGTCTTCCTCCCGCCACATCATGTGTTATCGAGCAAATCGAAGTCGTGCTTCCTTTCGAGCATCGTTGAGAGGTGTTTTTTTTATTTTCAATCTCTTCAAGTGTTTGGCCCTTTGAATAATTCGTTTTACAGTGGCCACACTGGCATTTACGCCGAATTCTTCTCTAATTTTACCAGCAGGAAGGTGGGAATTTGAGCCAGTTCGGATAAGTCGCCTTTTCGATGCTGTTGTTGCATACTTTTTTACTCCATTTATTTTTTCCCATAGTCAGCTTCAATACGAAGAAAATTACTCACAACGTCTTGACTTCGACCGATTTTCTTGGCTATTTCATAGTGTTTTAAACCGGAATCAATATAGCCTTTTGACCTTTGACCTTTTCAAAATCGGTTAAAGGGGTTTCCGCGGCCCATTTTACAAAAAACTGATAGTAGTTGCTTTAAATTTTGGAATTCAAAAGAATTCAACTCTTTTCATTAGCTCAGTCAATCAAAAAGTGAAGTCAAATGTGTCAAACCTATTCGGATGAGCCAAAAAATATAGCACACATTTAGCGAGTTTCTCGACGAATGCAAAATTCTAAATTACCGTTGCATTTGTCCCGTTACTTTTTTCTTGCATATAATGAGTAAAGAAATGAAGGTTCAAAATAAAAAGAAAAAAAATAGAGCTAACTTCTCGGTACCGAGTTTTTATACCCTTGGGGCATAATTGCCAGTTTTTTATATGGCAGCTATACGATATATTCATCTTTGATCAACTCTCCAAAATTGTGTGAGACAGACTAATCATTTCTACCAAACGCACCCGCAAAAGAGTTTTTCTCACTAAAACTATTTTTTGGACCGATCATTCCTATGGCAGCTATATGCTATATTCATCCGATTTGGATCAGACTTGACACAATTGTGTATAGCATATCAAATTGATAAGTAACGAGTGTGAGGGACGATAACATTGAAAAAAAAAAAAGTTTTCCCTACTAAACTTTTTTTCAGATCTATTTTTTGATATGGCAGCTATATTATAGTTGTCCGATTTGATTAATCTCGGTGAAATTATGTGAAAGCATAAAAACTTATAAATACGTGGATGAGATGGAATACAAAAAAGCTTTTTCTCACTAAAACTACTTTTTCAACCGATCGTTCCTATGGCGGCTATATGCTATAGTCATCCGATCCGGCCGGTTCCGACAAATGTGCAGCGTATTTATACCAAAAGACTTCGGGCAAAGTTTGGTTGAGATAGCTTTAAAACTGACGGAGGAGATAGCATAGAAACAGACGGACAGACGGACACGCGACGGACAGACGGACATGGCTATATCAACTCAGCTCGTCATGCTGATCAAGAATATATATACTTTATGTGGTCGGAGATGTTTCCTTCTGTGCGTTACAAACATCCGGACAATTTTAATATACCCTCTCCAAGGGTATAAAAATAGAAAAAAATTAAATTGGAGCAAAGAACGAGGGAAAATGTTAAAAATGATTTTTCAAACCTATTCAGTTAAGCGGCACTGTACCTTCGGTACAGAGTATAAAAATCTATTGTGGGAGGTATAACTTTGAGGGACCGACGGGGGTATGGCAAAAAAAACTAGATCTACCTCCAACTGTAGAGTCTATATCCCAGTCATGTCAAACCTCGAGCTCTAGGCGGTATATTCGTTGTTGAAGGTCAGGGACTACGTAATTTAATTTGAGATAATTGAATTTTCTTTTAATTAGAAATACAAATAATTCGAAACCAGTTGGGTTCCAATTAAGTTGGACAGTTTAAATATTATATATGAACGCTTGTTTAGAGACCCTTGCCTCTAGTGCAATTCATATAAATGACTTGATAATACCCGCTACTTCGTTCGCATTCGTGAATATAGATTTTCCTAAATTTATTCCATTTTTATACCCTTGGAGAGGGTATATTGAAATTGCCCAGATGTTTGTAACGCACAGAAGGAAGCATCTCTCACCACAAAAAATATAAAAAATTCTTGATCAGCATGACCTGAGCTAGTTGATATATCCATGTCCCTTTTTTCCTCCGTTTGTCCGTCCGTCTGTTTCTATGCTATCTCCTCCCTCAGTTTTAAAGTTATCGTAACCAAACTTTGCACGAAGTCTTTTGGTACAAATACGCTGCACATTTATCGGAACCGGCCGAATCGGATGACTATAGCATATAGCTGCCATAGGAACGATCGGTTGAAAAAGTAGTTTTAGTTAGAAAAACTTTTTTGTTTTCAATGTTATCGCTCCCAACCCCCGTTTTTACGTTTTTTTTTTGATTTCACATACTTTCACTGAGATTTATCAAAATCGGACAACTATATAGTATAGCTGCTATACAAAAGATAGGTCTGAAAAAAAGTTTTAGTATGAAAAACTTTTTGTTTTCAATGCTATCGCTCCCAAACTCGTTACTGATTAATATGATATGCTAACACACAATTTTGTCAAATCTGATTCAAATCGGATGAGTATAGCATATAGCTGCCATAGGAATGATCGGTCGAAAAAATAGTTTTAGTGAGAAAAACTTTTTTGTTTGCAATTGTAGCGTCTTTGTACCTTCCAGTTATGAATATTATCTGTCTCAACACAATTTTGGAGAGTTTGTTCAAAATCGGTGAATATATCATATATCATATCATATATAGCTGCCATATAAAAAACTGGCAGGAATATATCATGCTCCAAGGGTATATAAACTTCGGTCGAGCCGAAGTGTATTATAATTTTGACCAGATGCTGGAAACGCATAGAAGGAATCATCTCCGACTACATAAAGTACATACACTAAGAAAAAAATAAATCTAAAATCAAGATTATAATCTTGAATCAAAGAGAAACAGTGTCAGAATTCGACCAAGACCAGATAATCTTAACCCAAGATTATATTCTCAATTTTCTCAATTTTAATCTTAATCCATCAATCTTGGATAAAGATCGTTTATACTCGACTTTAAGATGAAAAAATCTCATTTTTAAGTATGAAAAGAAAAAAACAAAAAATATATCAAGCTGTTATTATTTTTATGTTTTTTTTTTTTTTCTTGTGTTGCGTTTGATTTAATTATTAACAATTTTTTCTTTCTGAAAAACCTATATAACTGTTAATTATTAATCTACCTGTACTGGGACTTGAACTGAGTACCTCGGGGAGATTTACCACACTGTGTTGCCACTCAGCCCCTCTCGGCTGTTCAGCATCATTTTTGGCGCGTCACTATTCGTAGTATAAGAAGCACGACAATGCCAGCTGAGTTCTTATACTACGAATAGTGACGCGCTAAAAATGATGCTAACAGCCGAGTCGGTAGGGAGGATGATTATTGGAACGAGAAGGTTGTGGTTCGAGTCCCAGGAGATTATATTTTTTTTTAACAAAATAAATCTATTTATATATATCATAAAGTTTTTTACTAAAGCTTTACAGAAAACTGTAGGACGGTTAATAAATTGTGAGATGATAAATCTTTTTTCAATCTTGTTATTACAAAATTGAAAGAATCTCGAAAAAGAGATTTTCAATCTAGATTTTAGATTGAATTTTTTTCTCAGTGTATATTTTTGATCAGCATAATGAGCTGAGTCTATTGATTGACGAGTGACCGTCCTTCTGTCCGCGAACTAGTCTCTCAGTTTTGAAGCTATCGTGCTGAAATCTTACACAGAGTCTTCTTTTACCTGCAGTCCGCTAATTTGTCAAATCCGATCTGATCGGATGACTGCTGCTACAAGAAGATTTTAGTGAGAAAAACTTTTATGTTTTCAATGTCAGCGTTCTAAAACTCGGTCATTATTAAAATTATACGTTTTGGTCACAGTCGCTAAAGCTCCATTTACACGACCTGATCATTCAGATGAGTTTTCGTCAAACCCAAACTCATCTGATCAACTTAGTTTCGCTTTTACACATGTCTAAGAAGCTCAGATGAGCCAGTTAAAAAACTATTGATTCATCGGAATAATCTGGTTCATATGAACATAGTGACGTTGCTTTGTATACGTAAAAGAAGAAAACAAGAAAAACGAGAGACCAAGCTAACTTCGTCTTAGCTGAAGTTTTATACCCTTGCAAATGTTTTAATATTTAAGAGAGTTTAAGAACTCCAGCATTAAAACAAGCAGTTTGTCTAAATAAAACCTATTTTTTGACCGATAGTTCCTATGGAAGCTATTGTATAAGATATAGTTATCCGATTTTGACCAAAACTTCGAGATGTGAAAGCATATAAAATAATTAATCGCTGAGTTGAGAGACGTTTACATTCAAAACAAAAAAGTTTTTCTCTCAAAGACCCACTTTCGACCGATAGTTCCTATGGCAGCTATAAGACATAGTCATCCAATCCGTTCGGTTCCGACATATTAGCAGTTTGCAGTAAAGAAGACTCTGTGCAAAGTTTAAGCTCGATAGCTTTTAAACTGAGACACTAGTTTGCACAGAAACAGACAGACAGACGGACGACTGACGGACGGACAAAGCTCTATCGACTCAGCTCGTCGCCTTTAACTCCCTACTGAGCCCGTAGAAACATCAGTTTGCAAGAGTAGTAACGTAAAAATATCTCTCGAGGACATTCACTAGCAGGATATTAGATGCTTCCCTGTTGATGGTGTCAACGTTCTAGGTCCATATCCTCAAATCGTGGTCCCTTTTATCATTTGCGGGCGTGAAGTTCTTTTCACAGTGCTGGGTACCAAGCCCGCCTCAACAATCCAATTCTTCTTCTTCTTTTTATTGGCCGTCACAACCGTTTGACGGTTTCGGTCTCTGGAATTAATGCTCTCCAGTCGCTGGCACCAGTTGGTCACACCAAGCTTGGCAACGTCTTTCCATAGTTCTACTATCAGTAAACGGTAACGTAGTATTCCATGAATGTTGTTATTTTACATTTCAACAAATATTTTGTTAAGCTAATGCTAAATCAAGTTGCCTTTTTAAAACTCCCATAAACATTTGGGGTGAAAATCTAGTTCCCATAAATTTAAATCTTGATTTTCGCATATAACAGGCTGTAACTTTGCCTGCGGTCCTGACAAAATTGCCAAAAATTACCATAATTAGTGCATATGTTGAACTAAATATATGATGAAAAGGCGCCACTAAATGTCCGACAAATAGAATGGCTTGTAGCAAATGGTTTAGGTTGATAAAATTGCTATAAATCAAGTTAAATTTGACTTTGAAGGCCAATTTCGACACCATTGGCAATATGTACTTATATGGTGTGTTTGATTTTTCTCAGTTTAATGATATGTGTTCTATCCTATAAGGTTTATAAAATCAGTAATTAATGCTTAGTGTTGCCTAAAAAATTTCGAGAACGGCAAAAAGTCGGAAATTTAGTTTTTCGCGAATAGCTTGAAAACGGAAACTAAGATATGGCTTTAACATACCAACTCATAATCAGCATGAGTAGGCTCACAGGAATTAGTTAAAGATTTTCTGGATACTCACAGAAGGTCTCAATTTGTAGAACTGTGTTATTAGATGTGCAGAGTAGAGACCTGCACGAGTAAATAAAAAAATGTAACATGTTTGGCATCGCCGAGTATGAGTAAAAATTATCCGATTACCTAGCTGTCAAATGGGCATCGTAAACATCGTCGCATCGTAGGCATCGTAATCGTTATAATCAAAAATAATCATTTAATTTCTGAAATTTGTTAAATTCTGAACAAAAATGAATATTTGAAATAATACTAAAGCGGGCCTATATCATTCGTCGCCAACAACACAATCTACGTTGGGACCACTCATACATATTTGTTGTTGCTTTCCATTTTGCAAAGAGGTAGATGAGAAAGAGAGAGAACATACGAAGTTTCTGTTGAAATAATCCAGGGTTCCCAAGAATAGAGGAAAATGTGACTGTCTGTATGTGACACTCAGTGGTGCAAGAATTCGGCAAGCATTCGATGTGAACTGCCAAGTTTGTTTGCCGCCCAGGGGCTATGTTTAGGGACCACTGAAATATACATTGGTTTGTTCTATGTGTGAGTGCATACATGCGCGGCTATCTTCTTCTTCTTCTTGATTGGCCCGATGCATGCATCACAACCGTTCGACGGTCTCGGCCGCTGCCAACAATGTCCGCCAGTCGCTTCTGCTCCGTGCGAGCTGGGACCAATTGGTCAAACCAAGCTTGGCAAGGTCTGCCCGAACCTGGTCATCCCATCTTAGTCGAGGTCTCCCCCGCCTGCCTCTTCCTCCGTAGTCAGCCGCCTTCGAATAATAAGCTTTCCTTACTGGAGCTTCTTCGTCCATCCTGGTGACATGTCCTAACCAGCGCAGCCGCTGTTGCTTTATGCGCTTGACCAGACAGGTGTCCCCATAGAGCTCATACAGTTCGTCATTATTTCGAATGCGGAAAACATCGCCAACTTTTAAGGTCCATAAATCCTCCGAAGAATCTTTCGTTCAAACACGCCAATCGCCGCTTCATCCGCTGCTGTCATTGTCCATGCTTCTGCGCCGTATTGCAGGACTGGGATTATAAGCGACTTGTATAGGGCTAATTTTGTTCTTCGCTTGAGGTCTCTGCTCTTGAGCTCTCTACTTAGCCCGTAGTAGCATCGGTTTGCAAGAGTGATCCTTCGTCGGATTTCCAGACTGATGTTGTTGTCGCTGGTTATCGTCGTTCCGAGGTAAACAAAATCCTCTACAACTTTAAAGTTGTATTCTCCCATTGTAACAGATTGTCCAAGACGTCTTGTCCTCATTTACCGCTAAACCCATCAGTTCTGACTGCCTCTCAATCTCTGAAAACGCCCTGCTTACCGCCCGTTCGTTTTTGCCGATGATGTCGATATCATCGGCATATACGGTAACATTAGATCTTTATAAATAAAGGCGCCCGTTCTGTTGGCATGTGGGCACCGGCGCAGTATATATTCCATCAGTAGATTGAAGAAGTCACACGATAAGGTATCGCCCTGCCTAAAACCTCTCTTGGTATCAAATGGTTCGGAAAGGTTCTTTCCTATTTTGACGGAGCTTTGTGTACTTCTCAACGTCATCATGCAAAGACGAACGTACTTTGCTGGTATACCAAGGGTAGACAAGGCTTCAAAAAACCTTGACCTTATCGGCGTGTCGAAGGCTGATTTATAATCAACAAATAGATGGTATGTGTTGATGCCTCTCTCGTAGGTCTTCTCCAGGATTTGTCGTAATGTGAATATCTGGTCTGTGGTGGATTTACCAGGTCTAAAGCCACACTGATAAGGTCCAATCAGTGTGTTAATAAGCGGCTTAAGACGTTCACAAGTAATGCGCGACAGAACCTTATATGCAATGGGAAGGAGACTGATCCCGCGGTAGTTGGCGCAAACTGCAGGGTCTCCTTTTTTAAAGATTGGGCATAGGACACTTAAATTCCAATCGTCGGGCATGCTTTCGTCAACCCATATACGGCAAAGAAGTTGGTGCATGCACCTTACCAATTCTTCCCCTCCAGCCTTGAACAATTCAGCGGGCAGCTCATCAGCGCCTGGTGATTTATTGTTCTTTAGCCTTTGTATGGCTAAGCAGACTTCCTGTTGGGTCGGCAATCTCTATGTTGTCGATTGGTGGCATCGCTACTTCTCTAGAGGCGGCATCATGTTCGTCATCGCCTCCCAGTAGGTTGGAGAAGTAGCTTCTCCATTTTGTTAAGCGCCACTTGCGGATCGGTGACCAGATTCCCGTGTTCGTCTTTGCATTGTGCGACTCTGGGCTTAAAACCTTCTGTTAGTTGCTTAATTTTTGGTAAAATTTTCGAGTCTCACCATGCCGAATAACATCTCGACTTCCTCCGCTTGTTCCTTTCCTCCCTAAAGAGGCCCGCTTTTTCTTCCGATATCGCTCCTTAACAGCCCGCGTTGCTCCCGACTGCGAGTCCCTTAGGCCCGTCTTCTGCAGTACAAGTCGGCACTCCTCATCGTGCCAAGACCGCCTTCGGGGCTCGGAGTACCGAGTATCTCCTTGGCAGCCGTACTCATGGAGTGCGATATACGATTCCACTGTTCGCATATATCGGAAGGGAGGAGTTGGGCGAGTTTAGCTGTGTAGGCTTTAGAGGTCCCTTGTGATTGCAGCTTCTCGACGTTTAGCTTTCGACGTGTGCCAGAGCGTGAGGCATGTGCCACACTGAGCCGCGTGCGTACCTTGGCTGCAACCAGGCAGTGATCCGAGTCTATGTTGGCTCCTCGAATCGCACGCACGTCTAGTACACTCGATGAGTGCCTTCCGTCGATCACAACGTGATCAATCTGATTTCGTGTTCGTTGATCAGGGGACTTCCAGGTCGCCTTATGGATGTCGAGGTGTTCAAATCTGGTACTACTTATGACCATGTTCCGGCCCGCAGCAAAGTCTATTAGCCTCTCTCCGTTACCGGAGGTTGTTTCATGAAGGCTAAATCGTCCGACTGTCGAACCAAAGACTCCTTCTCTCCCGATTTTCGCGTTAAAATCGCCCAGCACGATCTTTATGTCGTGATCGGGGCAGCGCTCGTATAGTTGTTCCAGGCGCTCATAGAATTCGTCTTTTGTCGAGGTGTCCTTGTCTTCTGTTGGCGCGTGTGCACAGATAAGACTAATATTAAAATATTTTGCCTTAAGTCTGAGCGCGGCAAGCCGCTCGTCAACTGGTGTAAAGCTGATGACAGAGTGGTGTAGTCTATCACTCACCTGCAAAGGCCGCACCCAAACTCGTGGCTTGAAACATGCCCGCTGTAGTATATCTCCCAGGGGGTGGTGGTGGTTTCTGTTTTCTTCTCTTTTTGGTAGCGTTATTATCTTGCTCCCAATCCATCGCATTTCTTGGACGTCCGATGAGTATTTTGAGGACTTTCACCAAGTCGATATCATCACCTCTCCGTTGAGGGTGCGTACATTCAAGTGCATATCCTCAAATCGTGGTCCTTAAAACGTTTGCGTGGGTCGTCGTCCGAGGCATTGTAGTCGCAGTTTTCATTGGTGGAGATTTTTTACGGTGGTGGGTACCAAACCCGACGCTCTAACCCTATATTACTATACCCTGTAGGGAAGGGCGGGTCGCCGCTCACGTTACCCAGCAGCGTTGCGGATGCATTGCTCTGTTACCGGTGGTCACCACGAGGAGGTGTGAGTCGACTTGAGACGCAGTAAACCAGGATCACGCTGGGTTCGCCAAGTTGAACCGATCAGCAGCTTTACCTGACCACATACGCCCCCATTAGGTCCAGAAGATCTTGACTAGAAGTTCTAACAACGCTATGCGAGAATCAACAAAGATTGCAGCTTCTTCGCTATAGTCGAAAATAATCATTTATCCCTAAAAGTAATTTTTTTCAACCAAAATTTATGTAGTAACCTGGTGATTATACTCGTAAGATGCCATGATTATTACTCGGCATCGTGTCAAAAAATAACACAGATAAGAAATCTAATAATTTTACTCACACAACGATTATTTTTACTCGTAATCGTACGATTTCGGAATCAATCGTGCAGGTCTCTAGTGCAGAGGCGGGATCGAACCCACGACCTCCCGCCCAGCAGTCCAGCACACTAACCGCTGAGCCACAGATGGCCTCACAATCTTGAGGGTTGATAAACGATAGTCCGCATTGAGATTCTTATTGTAAGTAAATGAAATCACAGTAAGAGCGAGACGGGCGTATTCCCAAGTGAACTTAGAGAGCGTAAGTGACAGCGAACAGCTGACTAATTTCTGACAGAAGCGGGGTTGACTGCGCAACCGTTATGTCTATTTATTTAGACTTTTAAAACAAGACACACACACTACACAAAGGAGGATGGACGACTGTACTGCTGTTTCAAGAACCTGTCGCAGACTAAGCAGGCTTTGCATTTCTTCTGCAAGTTGGCAGAGTCCATTGCTATGACTGTTCGGGAATTTCAAAGGCAGCTCAAATGGAAGAACTGACATCAAGAGACAACGTCAATTTGGCAGAAGTCTTTGAAGTCTACAGGACTTAGTTGGATGCTCTAATCACTATGACAATGACGGAGACAACAGTCGATGGGGGGAATGAAGTATTTTTATACACTTGAATCATCTCCGACCACATAAAGTATATATATTCCGGATCAGCATGACGAGCTGAGTCGATTAAGCTTTGTCCGTCCGTCTGTCCGTCCGTCCATCTGTCCGTCCGTCCGTCTGTCCGTCTGTCTGTTTCTACGCGAACTAGTCCCTCAGTTTTGGAGCTATCGAGCTGAAACTTTGCACAGAGTCTACTTTTTACTGCACTCTGCTAATATGTTGGAACCGACCGGATCGGATGACTACTTCTTGTAGCTGCCATACAAATGTTCGCTCGGAAAATGGGTTTTAGTTCTCAATATTTCTGCTCTCAAACACGGTCATGGGTAATATGTAATGTTTTTAAGCTGATCTGCGAAGTTTGGTCGAAGTCGCTAACCGTTGAGACAAGCTATTTCAAGTGTAACAAAACTTCGGTACAGACGAAGTTAGCTTTGCCTTTCTCGTTTAAGTATTTATTTATTAGTTCCATTTAAATAATATTATACAATGAAGCAAAATGTTTCTTTGTAAGCTGTTTTATTCCAAGGCTTACAAATGTTGAAAAATGTAATAGAACATGTTTTGTGAACCGAACCCTCTTCTACTTGTTTTTGCTCCGGTTCAGGTACGGGAAGAAAAAATTGTTCTGCTATGGTTCAGGTTCGGTTCGGACTTCCGAAAAATTCCGAAGTCTCCGACTCCGGAGCGGTTCAACTCTGAAACGGGTTGCAGGCCTGGATCAAACCATATATTTTTGGGAAGGAATTTATTATAATAATTCTTTATAACACATGATGAATTAATGGCTGAGGAAAGATCAAGTAATAAAGTTTCCAGTGATTGCTTAATTTTTTTCTAGCAAATCAAAACCAAACCACTAATATTTATATCCATTTAATTTTCAAACGAATGTCCAATTCCTATCTCAATTGGTGTATTTTTCACTCCGCAAAGAATTCCGCCAACAGGCCTGCCAAATTTGTATTTTCTTTTTGCCAGTATCGATTTTAAATGTGTGTCGATAAGTGATCTTATTTAGCGATTTTTACACTAAGTATATTAATTTTGTGCAAAAGTAAATAACATGGAGAAGGAATCATTTCCGACCCTATCTATATATATAAATCTGTGCGCCCGACTGACAGACTGACATACATATTACCACTAAGCAAGAAATATATAGAGGCGTCAAACAGCAGAAAAAGTGCTATCAACCAAACGGCTGAGCCTGGAACCCCAGAGCAGCCGAACGAAATGTCTAGCCCCCCAGAGCGCTCGGCTGTTTCGAGTTCGAAGCATTCGTTCGAAAGCCAGCACAACAAGAAACCGATTTTCAGTCGCAGATCAAATGCGGAACGATGAGGCACGGCCGCGCGTCTGCGCGCTGTGCTCTCGTTTCTCTGTATGTGTGTATATGTGTACAAGCGCTCGCACGTTTGCATGCGTGTGCAAAAGACACGGTTGCCGCTCTTCTTGGTTATGTTTTGATCCTGGGTTGTCTGCGGCCACAGCAAGTGGCGCCGCGACGGCTCATTTGCCACGACGTCACGACAATGTGAAAATTAGTTTTATTACACTAGTTTACAGCCAAAAAGACCCATGTCTACTAAAATTTTTTTTTGGTGTAGTTTGGAATGGTGATCTCAAAAATCGATTTCAAAAATTTTTTCATGGCTCCGTTTTTTAAATATAAATTTTTTACACTTTTTCGGTAGGTGCTCTTACATTTTAAGCCATGTCTGACTTCCCAATTGTCAGATATAGTTAAGCAAGATATTAATCGAAAGGCAATTGAACTGCGAGTAATTGCGTAGAACATTGTTTTTAAATCGGCTTAGTAGTTTGGATACAATAAACCAAAACATTTCAAAAAACAATTTTTACTCAAAATGCAAGAAATTTCATTTTTAAACGCCTAGAAAAAACATAAAAAAATTATTTTATTCTTTCTACTTACGAAACCACTTTACGAAGAAATTAAAGGTATTGGTGAGGAAAATCGTGTAACAAGTGCCGTATATGGATCAAATTGAGTAGAGGATATAACATTCAAATTTGGGTATATTGTGTGTTCACAAAAAATAAACTTGTATTTTTCTTCGTCTTTTGACCACTTTATGAAGTTAGCGAAAAGCCAGAACAAAAATTAAATTCAGGAACCGAACAAAAAGTCGAAGCAAATGAAAATTTATTTTTGAATAATCACGAAAATACCACATTTTTGCACTAAATTGCTCACAGCTCCTGTGTTTGTTCATAGATTTTGATAATCGTTACCTGGTTTTCTTCGTAGAAGTGCGATTCACTAGTAGAAAAAATAAAAATAATTTTTTTGGATTTTATATTTATTCAGGCGTCCAAAAATGAAATTTCTCGCATTTTCGAGAAAAAAATCGATTTTTTTGAAATATTTTTGGTTATTGTATTCAAAATACTAAGCCGATTTAAAAACAATGTTTTATCTTGCTTGACTCTATCTACACCTAGAAGTGTGGAGCTATGGCTTAAATCGTAAGAGCACCTACAAAAAAATGAAAAAATCATATTTCGAAAACGGAGCCATGAAAAAATTTTTTGAAACCGATTTTTGAGATCACCATTCCAAACTACACTAAAAAAAAATTTCAAATGGGTCTTTTGGCTGTAAACTAGTGTAATTAACAGTTATATAAGTTTTCAGAAAGAAAAAATTGTTAATAACTAAATCAAACGCAACACACAAAAAAAACATAAATAATAACAGTTTGATATAATTTTTTTGTTTTTCTTTTCATACCCAAAAATTAGATTTTTTCATCTTAAAGTCGAGAATAAACGATCTTTATCCAAGATTGATGGATTAAGATTAAAATTGAGAATATAATCTTGGAGTTAAGATTATCTGGTCTTGGTCGAATTCTGACACCGTTTCTCTTTGATTCAAGATTATAATCTTGATTTTAGATTGATTTTTTTCTATTATTATTTGTTTGTACTTGGATATGTACTTAGCTTGAGTTTTTTCAGGTTGTTGGAAAAGAAAGCGGAGTCCACCTTGCTAGCTGGGGCGAGCAGATAACACTTGGGATTGAGTAAAAAAATAAAAATAATTTTTTTGGATTTTTTATATTTTTTCTAGGCATTTAAAATGAAATTTCTTGCATTTTTGAGTAAAAAATTGATTTTATATTTAAAAAACGGAGCCATGAAAAATTTTTTGAAATCGATTTTGAGATCACCATTCCAAACTACACCAAAAAAAATTTTAGTAGACATGGGTCTTTTGGCTGTAAACTAGTGTAATAAAACTAATTTTCACATTGTCGTGACGTCATAAGCAAATGAGCCGTCGCGGCGCCCCTGCTGTGGCCGCAGACAACCCAGGATCAAAAAGATAACAAAGAAGAGCGGCAACCGTGTCTTTTTGCACACGCATGCAAACGTGCATGGTACAACTACACAAGGTACGGCATTCAGCTGAAAAATGTGGCCCAAGCGCTTTGCTGAGAGTGCGAAAGAGAGGGAGGGTGAGAGCGAGAATCAACGGCGCACATGCACACAAATTAAATATGTGTGTATGTGTGTGCATTAAAATGTATCTACATACATACGTATGTACACATTTTCTGTTGTGATAAAACAACAATAATAACAACAAAATGACAAGGGCACGCAGTGCATAAGTATGTAAGCATTTTATTTCCAAAAACACAACAACATGGCACTGCACTCTGCACTAAATTTGAACACATTTTTTTTTTTTTGCAACGCAGCAACATCAAACCAAAAACGATATCAATTCACTCTAAAAACCCACCCCCAAATGTGCACTTAAGCAACAACAAAAAGAATTAAAAAAGAGCAAGCAATTTATTAAATATGAATACATTTTCTTGTAAAGCAGCAACAACAAAACAACTACGAGATCGCTCCAAAAAATCCACCACCAAAATGCGCAGCAAAAAACCGGCAACCTTTCATTGCAAATGTCTACCGCATACTAAAATTATGTGGCCCGCGCCGAGGCCGCATACAGCGAATGCCGTACCTTGTTAGTTGTACCACTAACCATACAACATATAGACTACTCATTTCCTACAACGAATATGGACACCAAATTTTTTTAGCGACAGGCCCCAGGCCTGTTAGCGGCGGGCCCCGTCGCTCTCTCGCTGCTCTCTCTCTCACTTCGCTCTCTCATTCTTATGACGCACTGATTGCGAGAGTTCGCTCGTTCAGTCGCAGAGTGGCGCATCTTCAAGCAGGTTGCTCTGCGCTTGAATATGCGCTTTATATGTATGCGTGTTCATGCATTCACGTACACGGGTGCATGTGTGCGATCATTTCATTTCGACCCAGCAAGAATATTTGGTCTTTTGGTACTTTTCATACTAGGTACCCAAACAATATGGGCATATTCACTATTGGGTTAATGGTAAAAATAAGAATGTTATATGTTATAATTAGACAGCGGATTTTATGCAACTTTTTAAATAAAGGCAGATTGAGGTGAAAATTTGGATTTATACTAATTAAATAACCCACTTTCCATTGAAAACTGCATATTCAATATATGCAAATTTTGCATATTTTGCATATGCAAAATATGTAAAAATATGCAAAATATGCAAAAATATGCAAAATATGTAAAAAATATGCAAAATATGTAAAATGTATAAAAAATAAAAATTATTATAAATATTAGATACATGGCCAATATAGACGCTTAAATAGAAATTGAAGACCGAACGATCAAAAAATCGCGAAAGTTGAACATTTTCTTATAAGCATTTAATGGTCCAACACCGCAAAATTTCATATGAGTATTTAAAAACCGCAGGCGTTGGCAAATGAAAGGTATAGTGAGCGTTCTAATATATTGGAAAATTTCTACATTTTTCATAAGAGTTTAGATTATTATGAACATTTAATAGACGGCAATAGTAAACGAGTAAATACTGTAAAGGAACAAATGGTCAAAAAAATCGCGAAATATCAAAAATTAACATTTGAGTTTCATAAGTATCATAACGACGCGTGGCCAAGAAAATCAACGGACCGAAGATAATCGTGAAGATTGAATAGATAGCAATTAAAGACGCGTAAATAAGAGGTGTAGACTAAAAACCTCGAAATTTGTCAAATTTTTATTTGAGTACTTATGAAAGCGCAGGCGTTAATAAATAAGAGGCGTAGATTGAATAATCCAAAAATTGGCCAATTTTTCGGATGACCTATGATTATTATTAAGATTTGATGGATGGCAATGTAGACGGGTAAATAGGAGATGTAGATGGAACGGCTCAAAGAATCGCGAAATTTGCAAATTCTTCATATGATTAAAGATAATTTTGAAGACTTAATAGACGGCAAAAGTAAACGAGTATATATAGGAAGTTAAAGCCGTATAGTCAAAAATTATTATTTGAGCTTGGTATTTACAAAATATGCAAAATTTTATGAGTTTTGGGAATTATTATGATTTGATAGATGGGGATTGTAGACGCGTAAATGGTTGGATCCAACGGTCCGAAAGTCGCGAAAGTTCTAAAAATTTTTGTATAATGTGGATGGGTAAATTGACAAGTCAAGATCAAGATCGGTCAAAAAAATCCGAATATATACAAAATTTTATGATTTGTTTAGACAATCACGAAGATTTAATGGTTGGCAATTAAAGACGGGTAAATAAGAGACTATATTCTTTAGCATTGGTCCTCCATGGTGTATATCGCGGTTCAGTAGTGTCATAATCATGACTATGTTATTATAATTTGTGGTATTTCAAAGCAGTTTCTTAAGTAATTAGCGGTCTTATTACCATGGAGAAACCTTAGCTTCGAATGGCTCTTATGCATTGATCCTAGCATATTTCACTCTATAGGGAGTACAATTTGTTTGGAATTGTTACTATTTTTGATCCTCTTTGGTGTTTTTCCGCTATTTAATGATTTGTGGGTAACGGAAAGTGGTTTAAAAACGATTCCTATAATCTTGACTATATTCTTTAGTATTGGTCTTCCATGGTATTTATTGCGGTTCAATATTGTCAAATTCATGGCAATGTTACTAGGTGTGGGCATTTGTGGACTTGAAGAGCAGTTTCTTAAGTAATTAGCGGTCTTGTTACCATGGAGATCCGTATTATTTCGGGATTATAAATGTCGACAGTCACGGTAAATAGGTTAAAATAACTCGCGAAAATAACTTCCCAACCCTCAACCAACATGCCCGGTTACCTCATATGGAAAAATGTATTTCAAAACAGTTTTATGGCAAATCTTTTAGCCGTTTTTAAATCAAAAGTATTTTTTTCACTCATCTTCTGTTATATTTTTATACAACAAATATTTTAAAAAATATTTGACAAAAATCCTTACATGAAAAGAATAAAGGAAAAAATTAAACAGTCCTGTATACTCGCCACTGAAAAGTCTAGCATTTATTCAAATTGGTTTTCGGTTACCCATTCCTGTTATGAACACAGGATGAAAATGCTAGATGGATTTATTTTAATTTTACTGAGGAAAAACAGTAAATGACTGACAGAAAAAATGTATACGAAAAGGAAAAGCTGTATCAACAGCGAGTGCAAGAAAACTAAAAATACTCAAACAGTAATAAGTTTTTTATAAAATGTCTAATTTTTTTGTATGTATAGGTAGTATTATTAGGTAGGTGGGGAACAAGGGAGATTTTCAAAGCATTTTGGAATCTCAAGTCAACTCGTAAGTCTTCATTAAAGACTCCATTGCAATTGCAATGGCCCTTTGTTCCCTGGATACCGATTAAAATACATATATTACTTACACATACACCTGTGCTTACAACAATATTAACAAATATTGGAACAATTAAAATTATTAAATTATTTTCATTAAAATATTATTTAAATAAAAATGAAGATTTGTACATTGTTCCACACGGTGAATATATGTATATGTGTGTATATTTATCGGTAACTAATTCGAGCAGCACTTTTGCATAAAAAAAATATTAAAAGAAACAAACATACATACAAATATATACAACTAGATCATTAAATAACAACAATAAACCAAATTCATAACAAGTGTCCTGAAAAAATATCAATAAAAATGTAAACAAAACAAAGCCAATCAGCTGTTTTTGTTTCTGCCCGCTCCCGCTCCCCTAAAAAGCATTCGTCGGTAGGGTATGCAGGCACCATCCGCTCGCATAACAACAATAACAGCTGACTTGATTTCTCAACCACATAAGAGCAGTCGGTGTTCAAAGTGACACCGACTGCAATATGCCCTGTTCCTATCTCAGTAGAATAATTTTTATTCATTCGAATACATACATATATGCAAAACATTTCACTGCTGCCACTGATTTGAATTTGTAAACAAATATGAAATGTATGCTGAAACATTAAGAAATATATTATAACATATAACATTCTTATTTTTACCGTTAACCCAGTAGGAATATGCCCATATTGTTAGGGTACCTAGTATGAAAAGTACCAAAAGACCAAATATTCTTGCTGGGTCGAAATGAAATGATCGCACACATGCACCCGTGTACGTGAATGCATGAACACGCATACATATAAAGCGCATATTCAAGCGCAGAGCAACCTGCTTGAAGATGCGCCACTCTCTGACTGAACGAGCGAACTCTCGCAATCAGTGTGCGTCCTAAGAATGAGAGAGCGAAAAGAGAGAGAGAGCAGCGAGAGAGCGACGGGGCCCGCCGCTAACAGGCCTGGGGCCTGTCCCTAAAAAATTTTGTTGTCCATTTTCGTTGTATGAAATGAGTAGTCTATATGTTGTATGGTTAGTGGTTGTACCCAAGGTATACTCATAAAGAGTGTCTCGCGCACACTCTCTCTCTTTTTGTCCCCCTTTTATATCTCTCTCTTGGGGGCAGAGGTGAGCGCCACACAACACCGCACGGAATTTTCGATTGCAAATGAAATAAAAGAAGAAGGGGGGGGGGGGGGACAACCTTTTTTCATATACCTTGGTTGTACCATTCCAAACGTGGGAGCCCTGTACACAATACACACACACAGAAAAAGGGGGGACCAGGGGGCGAGCGCGCAGGCCGTGCCTCATCGTTCCGCATTTGATCTGCGACTGAAAATCGGTTTCTTGTTGTGCTGGCTTTCGAACGAATTCTTCCAACCCCGAAACAGCCGAGCCCCCCCGGGGGGCTAGACATTTCGTTCGGCTGCTCTGGGGTTCCAGGCTCAGCCGTTTGGTTGATAGCACTTTTTCTGCTGTTTGGCCCCCCCATTATATTTCTTGTATAGACGTTTAGTTATTATCAAATAATAAGAAAATTTTCCCAGGTGTCTGAGAAAAGGCCAATGAAAGTTTGTATGGGCCACTTGGCAGTGGCTCTCAAGCGTCATGTGGACAATGGCAATGCTATTCAGCAAAGAGCACAGAGAGAGAGTGAGCGTGAAGGAATCCAACTCACACTCATGTAGACAAAAAAGGCTTAGGCGCTCTCTGAGAGCACAGTCAGCTCAGTATTTTTTGTTATTTGCCGCCAGTGTTTTTTTTTTTGCACTGATCGCAATGTTGTTTTTTGGTTCCTCCTTTGCTTTTTTTGCTCAACACACATACTAAATGTGAGACCTTCGTTCTCGCGCTCACTCTCCCGCTCTTCCACGCGCTCTGAGCAAAAGCGCTTTGTTGAAAATGTTTGCTAGGTGCCTCACCTTCTTTGTTGCATCATATTAGTAAGCTGCGGAAGGAGGGGGAAAGCCAATTTAAATTATTATTGAAGAGTGCTGATACTGCTCTGAAATGCAAATTCTTCATATAAAATCGCCTAGACAAGGCAGGTCAACCATATTTCCCGATGTTTCAAGCGCCAGAAAATTTGGTTAGGTCCTTTATGACTCGGTGTTTCCGAACTCGAAGCTGTCTACAAGATAAAACAACACAATTTCTCAAAATCTTCGGACAAAGTCGGCGGGTTCAGGCTGCAAAGTAAATACGATAAGTTGAAATTCATTATATATTGATAACTCGGTAAATTGCACATTTATAAGTTTCATTGTATAACTTTTTAAACTGTGTTCCAAGGTTTAATGTTTTTAAAAACCGGTCCTGCTAAAAAATGCACATTTACAATTAATAATATTTCCACACTTAATCAAATTGCAGCTATTAAAAATTGATTTTAGATCAAATCATTAACGGCTATAAAAAACACACTAAATTTATTATTATAATTGAAATATTTTGTTTTTCCGACATTGTCTTAATCCTATATAGTTTGCACGTATGAAGGATACTAAAAAACTGTACATCCATCTCTGTAGTGCACAAGTCTATTTACCGAACTGATGATATATTTAAAAAAAAAATATATTACGGAATGGTTTTTTAATAAATTCGAGCTTTGCAAAATCTCCTAACAAAACATTAGCGGTTTGAAACCCACAAAAAGAAATTTCTGTGGCACCTAAGAATTGGAATTCGGTTGGAATTTGGTTGGAAGAGGTTTTTGTGGCACCCTCGATAATGGGCATTAAGAACAATGAACACCTCGATTTGCGCTGGCAAGACTGCCTCCGCTTCCGTTTCGTGATGATGCGATTACGGCTGTAAATTGTCAGAGCTTTTCATTTGTATTATAAGTTGCAATGTTCGTCTGTGTTTCGTCCGAAGCGGTGCATCTTGAACTCGTACAATACCTGTCAACTGATAGCTTCTTATCTGTCTCTACAGCGAAAACGACACGAACTTCGTGGGAGCCGCGAACGCAGCGGAGCAAGGAGTCGAGTGGATATTCATTCCATCGAGGGCGCCCCATTTCAGAGGACTGGGGGCGGCCGCCGAGAAGGCAGCCAAGAATCGATTGCGTCGAGGAGTTGGCAACGCCAAACTGACACAGGACAAGTTGGTAACTCATCTTGTCGATGTAGAGGCGCTCCTTTGGTGGTAGGTACTAATGGGGCAGCCTCTTCTTTCGCTGCCGCACGCATACGCGCTGGGAGGAGCCAACAGAAAGGGGAGCTTCGCGTACTTGATGCGGTCGCGCATGCTGTTTTAACTCAAGCAGACGTTTTGGGTGACCTGGTCCAGGGACCACCTGGTCAGTTTTCAGCAACGTGCTGAATAGGCCCAGAACGCTCCCAATATCGAGGTTGGCAGTCTCGTCCTTATCCACGAGGACAATATACCGCCTCAAAAATGGACTACGGGGCGCGTGGTGGCAACTTATCTTCTGGAGTGATCAAACGTCCAATTCATAAATAGCCGTTCTACCATAGACAATTTTATACTCTGTACCGAAGGAACATAGAGTATTTTAAGTTTGTGCAAAAGTATGTAACAGGGAGAAGGAATCATTTCTGACCCCATAAAGTATATATATTCTTGATCAGCATCAACAGCCGAGTCGATATAGCCATGTCCGTCTGTCCGTCCGTCCGTCTGTCCGTCCGTCATACAGATCTCAGAGATGGTAAGAGATAGAGGTTTGACATGTATGGGACAAATACTTCTTATACTTGCAGGCAGATCAAGTTTATTTTCAATTTTCGCCACGCCCCCTCCCGCCCCCGCAATTTGGAAAAAAGTCATATCTCCCACAGTTTTGTAGATAGATGATTTGTACCTAGAGATAGTTAGTCATTAGTAATATGTATATATTTGCCGAAGGAATGATAAAGATCGGATGAGCGGTTCTCAAGTTATGATCAAATAGGTGAATTACCCCCGGCACCCCCCTCCCACCCACTCACAACCACGCACAATCTTAGAGAGAGAGAGAGAGAGAGAAGAGAGAGAGAGAGAGGGAGAGAAAGAAACTCAGAGATGAGCGCAGCAGCAGCTCTGCATTTATCTCTTACTCTAGGTAACAGTATAAATATAGTCGGGCTTGACCGCTTTTTATTTACACTTTTTTTTCTCACTGCTTATACACCTTACAACAATTGGAAATAACCGAATGAAGTGTTTTGTTGTTCCAAGTTGTTGAAGTCATAGAGAATCGTAGATAATAATAAACAACTAAGATGTGTTGCGGTCAGAGCGCCACGATAGCAAAAATACCCTGTTCCAAGTAATGTGGTTCCTCTAGGTTAAATTCCTTTTATCTTAAAATTTATTTGAATATATGGGAAGGCGCACTTGTATATCTTCGGTGTTTTTGCTCAGATCTTATTGTGGTATACAGAATAGACAGATATTGGGCCTAGCTGAATATATATTTTATCACTATTTTCAAGCATACAAATTGTAGCTCTAATTGAAAGCACACACGCCAAGAGATTGTGAGATGCTTGGCCTGGTCCCGTTGCACAGTGGATACTGCAATAGGCCAAAAATAAAAAAATTAATGTTAAAATTTTTAAATTGTAACTACTTTAATTTACTGCTAATTGGTCAAGCTTCACAGTGGCATTTTTCTTTGCTTGATTATAACTTTGCTTTCTTAAAATACCATCGAAAGTGTGACCATTTGTTTCCACTATTTTGCTCATAACTTGAGAACCGTTCATCCGATCTCTATCATTTTGCTAATTACTAACTATCTCTAGAAGGTACGAATCGTCCATCTTTGGAACTGTAGGAGATATAACGTTTTTTCCAAATTGCGGGGCGGGAGGGGGCGTGGCCAAAATTTGAAACAAACTTGATCTGCGTGCAGATATACATTTCAAACCCATAATTCCCAACCTTCTTTTTTTTCCATCTCTGAGATCTAGGTGTTCATACAGACAGACGGACGGACGGACAGACGGACAAGGCTAAATCGACTCGGCTCTGTATATACTTTATATGATCAGAGATGATTCCTTCTGCCTGTTACTTCCTTTTACTCGACTTTAGGGAAGTGAAAAACTTAGTTTTGTTCTTCTTCCTCCTCTCCTTCATCGTCCTCCTATAATGTTTTTATGCCCGTTACTCGTAGAGTAAAAAGGGTATACTAAAGTCGCGCAAATGTATGTAACAGGCAGAAGGAATCTTTTCCGACCAAGTATATATATTCTTGATCAGCATCAACAGCCGAGTCGATTTAGCCGTCTGTCTGTCCGTCTGTCCCGTCCGTCCGTCCGTCTGTCTGTATGAACACCTAGATCTCAGAGATGGTAAGAGATAGAGGTTTGACATGTATGGGACTTTGCTTTTTTATCTGCACGCAGATCAAGTTTGTTTCAAATTTTGGCCACGCCCCCTCCCGCCCCCGCAATTTGGAAAAAATGTTATATCTCCTACAGTTTCAAAGATAGACGATTCGTACCTTCTAGAGATAGTTAGTAATTAGCAAAATAAATCGATTTGCCGAAAGAATGATAAAGATCGGATAAACGGTTCTCAAGTTATGAGCAAAAAAGTGAACCAAGCCCCCGCTACCACCCCACCCACCCTAAAAAAATGTTGCATACTTTTCGGATGTTCACACTAAGAAACGCAGGAGCACTGTTAAAGATGTTTTTTCATGAGTAACGGGTATATTGAAGTCGGTTAGACCTCTCGTTTTTAAAGAAAAATAAACAAAAAATCTGTTTTAACTAAATCGCAAGAAGAAATTTTACCTGCGGCGCATTTTCATAAACGATCACCTCCCAAAAATGAAAATCATTGACTGTAGTTTTCGATATTGAATTATACAGCAGTCCAATTACCTCAAAGATGTAACGAATCCTGTTCTTATGATTCGGGAGCAGTTTGAGAAACTTAAATTTTCCAAAGATCCGAGATAAGTGTAAAGTGTATTGTTATTTATAAAAAACTGCTGAGCACTGAATCACTACCTAATTTATTGCTTAATAGTACTCCAATTCAATACGTAGAGCAAGCTGTCAACCTTGGCATTACAATTAATAAGACTCTCTCCTGGAGTGACCAAGTAATAAAAGCCACTGGAAGAACATATGGACAACTTAGGCAGCTTTCACTTACTCAGCAGTTTTTACCAACTGAAATTAGACTAACGATTGCTAAAACGTACCTGACACCCTCGCTGTGCTATGGTACAGAAATATTTGGAAATTGCGACGTGGCTTCTCAGCGGAAACTCACAGTGGCATATAATAATATCGCCAGATTCGTGTACAATGTTGGAAGAAGAGAGCATATATCCAGTTTCGCCAAACAAATCCATCAACTAAATTTTAAATCTTGGACTGACTTTAAAAATCTACTGCTTTTACACCGTATCATTTCTACAAAAGAGCCAAGCTATTTATTTGACAAATTATGTTTCAGCACATCGCACTGTGGGCCAGGATTCTCATTTTTGGCCAAAACTCTGGCATTTTACCAGCCTAGCTAGAAAGCTGAAATTTTCGACGAAATGATCTTAAAGATTGAACTTAATGCACATATTTTTAAAGCAACAAAAAAATTTATACGATATAGATAATCTAAATCAAAGTCGAAAAATATTTCAACTTTTTCGTTTTTTTTAATTATAGAAAAAACACAAGTAATTGGATTTAACCCAATTCCTGCATAGAAGTATATATAAGTACCAGATAACTAAAAAAATTAATATATCTTGATATGTCCAATGGTTTATGAGATATTGAAACAAGCAGTTTTTGAACTTGACTGCCCACCCTGTCGAGAACTTCTAGTCAATCTGACTACCCTCACCGATTTTTCCACCTATTTTACCTCCTCTTAAGATTCAATACTTGAAAAAACAAAATAAAAATAAAAATTTAATTAATTAAAAATCTAATTTTTTTAACACATTACAATTTACCTCCAGTGCTTCTAAGAGTATGCTACACATTTTAACACATTCAAATTGGCTTAGTATGAAAATAGTTTACCTCAGAGTCCATGTGTTTTTCCGAAGTTGAGAAAAAAAGCATACTTCTAGGCTGACTTTTTAACAGAACATTCTTGATTTCAAATGGGAATATAGTTTTAAATGCGATAATTTAAAAATTCAAAGCCAAACCGCGCAAAAGCGCATACCTACAGCTATTCTACATTATTCAAAGAAAATAATAAGCAATATTGCAGGCAAATTAAGAGAGGTAGCTTTGGGTACTCTTAACACAAAGAGGCCAAATGTAAAAAAAGGCACAAAATTTTAGATTTTTCAATTTTTTATGTAAACGCTTTCGAATGGAATCTTCTTAATAATTTTTTATGGCAATCTAGTGCGAAGTCGAAAATAAGAAATCAAATTGCGGGAAGCTGTTGCTTTTACAACTTTGACTTTTTTTTTATTTTTGCTGGAATTTTAAGAAAAATCAACTTTGAACGGCTGGCACTCAAAAACTATTCTGTAAAACGGTTCCAAATTTTGCCAGAAAATAGCTATATGTATTCAAAATCATTGCCGATCTTCGTTTTATGCAGTTTCCCAAACCAAAAATTGGGACTTTTGGCCAAAATTTCGGGCTGCTGGCCCAGTGTGCATCGTCCAGAACTAAAAATATCAATAGTTCACGACATAAACTCTCCTGCTCAGAACGTCATTTCTTCGTACACACTGTTCGTTTGTGGAACCAATTACCACCTCAGTTAAAGGTAGTTAGTAGCGCAGCGCAATTTAGGGACAAGCTTAGGCAATTTTTAATGTTAAACAATTAATTATTTATATAAAAATGTTAAAAAAATCGTGTTTCGCTCAAAGCAGATGTAGGAAATGTAATTCTAGATTTAATTAGGTTAATACGCTTTCCTCAATGTTCGTTTTTCTCTTTAGTGACTAGTGCAATAATATATAAGGTTATCCTTGTCGCACGAGGATGTAAGAATAATAATAAATAATAAAAATAATAAATAATAATGATCCTTTTACCGCCCAAAATGAGGCAATTCGAACTTTACGTCCCGCCAAAGTCTTTCTATATTTTGGGTGCGCACATGGGGTTGAGGGATCAACAAAGTTTTTTAGTGGTGGGACTCTCGCTCCAATCCACCAAAAATCCACTGCCCCTTCACAACCTGGCCACAATTATATTTGCGCTTGCCAATAGAACACAGTAAATTGACCATAAAAAATCCATTAAACTTTAATTAAATGTGACATATTTTCCAAAGCATAAGTGTATTTTTTCATTAAAAGATAAAAACTTCAAAATTCCTTTAAAAAGAAACCATGAAAAACCCCCGCAAATTTTTTGCATGAAAATTCTTCATAATTCGCGGTCCATCGAAGGGAATTTTTTTAGAATTTCCTGACAAAAAATTCAATGCAATTATGTAGAAAGCGTTCGCAAAAACACTTTGTTTGCCGGTACAAAATGTGGTCAAACTGAGAGGCGAAGCTGAGTTTTTGGATGCCGAAATTGGGTGGTCCCGTCAATCTATTGTTGACTGGAAAAGTTTCCTGAGGGAAGTATACATTGACTGAAATGTAAATAACAGCCGATCCATTATTGGAGGACCTGGAAAGGTAATTGAAATTGACGAGTCCAAAGTACGGCAAACGTGACATCGAGCGGGGGTCCGGTGAGTTTTTCATAGTGCCAGTCGAAACCCGCGACAAAAGTACGTTGCTCAGCGTTATTAAGGAGCGAATTGCCGATGGCACCTCTATAATGACGGACTGATGGGAATCCAACAATTGTCTTGAAGACGAAGGGTATATCCATCAAACTGTCAATCATCCCATAAACTTTGTGGAAAAAGTTTAATTACCCTTGTTCTTTTTAATATTGGGGTGAGTTGTTCACAAATTTGTAGAAATTAGCGCCGCGCTTATTAATTTATAGGAGGAGGATGTAAACGCGCCTTCAACTTTACCTCTAATGCAGGGCTTTCCAAGAAAAGAGCCCTAAAATGTGACTGTTTCTCTTTCTAAAACACAGTGAAGCATGATTTCGGATATCACTCGGTGTGAATTGGAATTGGTTCGTGCCCCTGGGGCTATGGCTGGGGAACTTTGCTCTAATGGATGGTGTGAAAAAAGTTCAGAGCCTCATAGACGTCAACTAAATAGACCAAATACATCGAGTTTTATTTTGATATTGGTCTATTTTTGAACTTGAAAATGTCATTGCAGTTAAATTCTATGTGTGAGTTGTTGACAAATTTAATATTTCTTATTAATTATTTGACATTTGAGGAAAAGCACATGCATAATTTTCAGAGATTAAAAACCGCTAAAAACTTTAGATTTTGTAACCGAAACCGTAACCCTAACCGAAAAAATTTTCCTTATAACCGTAACCGTATAACCTTTATTACCATAACCGGTTATCAGTACCGAAACAGAAACAAACATACGGGTTAATTTCGGTTTTCCTCTACTAAAACTTTCGATAAACATTATACATTGCCGGGCAAATGTAGAGGAAAAGAAAATTGTGCTTGTGTAGTGAGCAAGAGAGCTCTCTCAGACTACAGGCGTTTTACATGCAATTCAGTGTTCACCGATTCACACAACCATAAGTTCGACTCGCGTTAGCATAAAAACATGAATGACTTCGGCCCCTGGTAGCTATGGCTGGCCGGCTCTGGTCTAATGGAGAAGACAGAAAAATGTGTCCTTCTCTCTCTGACACTCACTTATGCATGGCCGGCTCTGACGTAAATTTATTTGATGTATGCACAATGAAACATTTTACAACGCAAAGAAAAGAGAAAGAATGAGTGCAGCTAACCAAAATATTTACACTTTACACTCTAATTGCAAGCCCATCAGCAAGAATGCAGGGCGAACTGATAGTGTTTGGTAACTTGTATTCTATCTGGATTCAATGTTGATTTGAAATCAAAAACAACAACTCAGCATTCACCGAACTTTAGTTAGTGAATGATGCTCTCCTATGTGCAATATTTCTTGATCCGAGATATAATGTATCTTCATCTGCCGAGCAGAAAATTACCTGTATTAAATTGTGATGAAATCTGCATAAGTGTTGTGCGTTTGTTTTCAGGAGTAGAATTTTTAATAAATACCCGCTTTTGTCAAAGTTATATTTTATACATATAACCGTAACCGTAACCAAAACCCGAAACACAATTAGTTTAATAACCGTAACCAGTACCGTAACCGATATCCCACAACAGTAATATAACCGTAACCGGAAAAAACGATCCGGAAAAACCGTAAACCTAACCCAAACCGTTATTCGTTCGGGTTTTAATCTCTGATAATTTTAGTGCAAAAACAGCGAATTTCAAAATTAATTTACAAAAAAAGAAACAATGGATGACCGCCAATTAATTTCTGTACGTAAATTCATTATAATTCCACAGGTAAAATAATTCCGTAATTTTTGGAGACTAAGGACATATAATAGACAATTACCATAACTAATTATAGACAATTAATTATAAAGAGGCTTGCAGCATCTCTTCAAATATCTATTTTTATCTCATCCGCTCTGATCTTTGTGCTTGGAGCTCGTCGTGTAGCGCAAGCGACAGCAAAACGTTTGCTTAGGCTGCTCCTGTGGTCAGTTATCGTTTTTAGTTTTAGTTGCAAAATTTCTTCCTCATTCTTCGTGAAAGTCCTCACGGAGTGTTTGGAATGGATTTTTAAACTCAGCAGAGGGATTTAGATCAGGAAGTGCTACCAAATGTCCTTTTATTATTACAAATTTATTTGAAAATATTCTCAAATTCTCCTTTGTAGCTCCAACATCGGCGAAGTTTTTAGTTTTGTTGTTATTTCGTTCATAAAATAAAGATCCTCAAACTGAAAACTGGTTTTGAATTTGTAGTTTCTCAGCAATTTTGCCAAAGTGACTTTAATCGTCATAAGAGCATATGACCTGCCTGCAATTTATAATTAATTTATCAATAATTAAACGTTCAATTCGTACCACTTACCTATGCAATTTCGTATGCCCTTGGTGAAGGGTATAAAGGCATATGGATGCTTATCTTGAATATTGTGCGGCAAGAAGTGATCGGGATTGAACGTTTTAGCCTCGGGCCCCCAAATTTTCTCACTGCGATGCATGTGAAAGATATCTATGGCGATTTGCAATCCCTTGGGCATAACAATGCCACTCGATAGTCTGACATCCTCTGAAGTTTGCCGCACGACAATGGAAAAAGGTGGTATCACACGCATGGTCTCATTCAGTATCATATCCAGGTAGACCATTTGCTGTGTTTGAGCATAGCTGACCTCAAAGTCGCCCGTCTGGGGGAACAACGATTTGATCTCTTCAAATGCTTTCTCCTGATACTGAGGGAACATGGCCAACAGCATGAGGGCATAGTATATGGTATTGCCTGTTGTCTCAAAAGCGGCAAATACAATAATATAGCACTCGTCTTCCACATTGTTCCAGCTGAAAATGCCACGTCTATGCAGATCGTTAACCACATTAAGAAATATATTTTTCTCCTTAAATTGAAGCGTAGCATTGGGTGAAGTTTCCTCCATATCCTCCTCAGACAGTTTCCTCTCTATGAGCTAGAAATCATAGACTTGTCAGCATTGAATACGCTTTTAACTCGAACCTGCGCACCTTATTTACAAACGCACGTATCGCGGTCGTGGTCCGTACATATGGTTGCTCTTTGCCCAATAGCTGGCGTACCCATCGAATTTGCAGCCAAGGCGAGATGCCCATTTGTGTTCCAATCTTCAAAATACTATTAAATGCATAGCAGCACAGTCATCCCCACTGAAAACTGTACTCACCATTTGTAGTGCTCTACCATGCTGTTGCTCATGATACTCCCCTCATCTCTTAAATCAGTTCCCATGGTAGTTTCTATCCTTAAAGCTTGAGTAAATGTCAAAATTAAGATAATTTTTCACTCACGCGTCGTTATGCCCAGAGTGAAACTATGAAATATTGGAATCAAGTCCTGCTCGCCATTATCCACCAAGGCATCCAGTACTTTAAGCAGCATGTTTGTTTCGTGGTTAAAAATTGACTCGAAACTCAGGAGAACCTTGTGTCCAAAAGCAGGATTGAGCAGCTTACGATGAAGACTCCAACAGGGATCTAAACCAAAATTGCACACTCAATCTTCAGAATTTCTTTCTCAATGTAAAGTGTATCGACCCTGTAAGTTGAGCAGTCCCATGCCTATTGCATCATCGAAAACCCTATAGATGAGACCCTTATTCACACAGTGAGGCGATGTGAGAATGTCTTGAATCAGCTGCGGATCACTAACAATCACAAACGGTATGGGACCGATCCAGTTGAATACGAAGTGGCCATACTTCTCCAGCATACTACTGAGTTTATACAGTATTTCTAAATGGGAACACAAAAACTTATACACTTGACTGGAACCAGTAGTCGCTCTTTTATACCTTCCTGTGGAAATAGTATATGAGCCGTTCCCAGCAACGGATATCCCAGCGGACCGGGTATTTTAAGTGCTAACAGATAAAATCGACGACGAGTCCATAGAAAATAAAGCAAAGCCACTATCACTAAAGCACTCCACAATGTCCACGAAAACATGTCTCCCCTGGGTAAGTAACCGAACGCTTCAAAGTGTTTTACTACTGTAATAGCACTGGATGGTGTGAAGCGCGCTTTTATAAGCCGGACCCTTTGCTTAGCATTGCAGCAGCGAACTCTCTTGTGATGGGTCGATAAATAATGCTGATTACTAACTAAGTTTAAAAGGTACGAACCACTTACCTAGAATACTATAGTGGGAGATATAACTTTTTTCACATTTTGGTGGAGCGGGGGGTATTGCAAAAAAACTTGATCTACCTCCAAGTGTAGAGTCCATATCCCATTCATGTCAAACCTCAAGC